>OZ007556.1:40297277-40390207 GCA_963931855.1 Philhelius festivus | reverse complement strand
GTCTAGTGGTTTAGGCTGTAGATCGATGTACAGACATACAGACATACAGACAGGCAGACGGAATTGCCGGACCCACTTTATTCGTCTTCGCTATCATCGTAATGTCACGTGTCAATTTTGATCAAAATCTCGAGTTCGATTTTTCTTCCAAATGCAGAACTTGCCCTATAGTACCTACATACATATGTATATCGAAAGTAAAAATGTATTTTACCTTAAAAACACGGTACCCTCCATACAAATGTTAAAAAATGATTTTCGAAAATCGTATTTTTCTCGAAAATGGCGCCGAGAATTTTGATACCTTTTTTTTCTTTTAATTTTTTTCTTTTAATAAAATTTACTATCTGTAATTCAATACAAATAAAATACACGACTCGGTCGCACGAACTTGCTCCTATGTAATAGACTAGGAATTAAAAAAAAAGTTATTAAAGAAAACTGTTCATAAGGATAAAATGAATTTTTAAATTCTTTTAGTAGTAATAGATAAGAACAGAATGCTATGCAAACATGAATTTATGCAAGAACAAAAATTATAAGTCGTTGTAGTGGTTCCTTAAAAGAACGCTTTTATGTACAAAATTTTTAAAACATTTTTAAGAAAAATTTTTGGTAAGCCAACTTTAAGTTTTTATTATTGTACGAATAAGAGTTAAAATTCCAAGAAAAATACTAAGCCGTTCTTGAGATATCGAATTTTCCACAAAAAAAAACGACTTTTTTTTTCTAAAAATTGAAAAAATATTTATATTTTTTTTTTTAAATGCAATTTTTTTTAACTTTTTAGGAGTTTCTTTATAAAAAATTTCATTAAAATCCGTTAGGCCGATAATGAGAAATTCCAAATTCGAAAAAATCTTTCTATGGTAGGTACAGTCAGTAATATCTAGATTTCAATTTTTTTTTATTAAAATATAGATCGTAAAAATTAATCAATAGAAAAAAATTCTCGGAACCGTTTTCGAGAAAAATACGATTTTCAAAAACCATTTTTTAGCTTTTGAATGGAAGGTACCATTAGTTTTAGATAAAACAAATTTTTTTTCTCAAATCTTGTAGATTATGTTAGAAAACTTTTATTTGTCAAGTTTGAAAAAAATTGACGATGGGGTTTTCGAAATATTGAGTTTCCAAAAAAAAATTTGAATTTTTGTTTAAAATCCAAATAGTTAAAAATTCAAAATTTGAATGTGTAATAATATTTAAACTTTAGAGGAGCTTTAGCATGAAAAAATGGTTTAAATCGGCTGTACCGTTTTCGAGAAACTCAAAAACGAAAAAAATGGACCCAGGGGGCTCCCAAAAATAACAATTTTTTGGAAAATTTTTTTCAACCATTACCTTGTTTTAACTAAATGAAATTTTAATAATTTTTTTTTTTTTTTAATTCTATGGGACAGTTTTCGAGAAAAAAAAATATTTATAAAATTTCGAAAAAACCGATGGTAGGTACCGTTATTTTTGGTCTTAAAAAAAAAGAGGAAAAAAATGTGTGGGGGGGCAAAATCAAAATCCATATCTACCAAGTTTCAAGAAAATCGTCCGAGCCGTTTAGCTGTAATCGAACAGACAGACAGACAGACACATAGACAGAATTGTGAGACCCACTTTTTTGGTCTTCGCTATCATCGTAATGTCAACTTTGATCAAAATCTCGAGTTCGATTTTTTTTCCGAATGCATAACTTGCCTTATAGTACCTATAAGTCGCAAGTAAAAATTGAAATTAAGATATTAATGACTATGACTACCATAGAACCATTTTTTTTCAAATTGTGAATTTCTCATTATGGGCTTCTCAAAAGCTTGAAAAACATTGCAGCTCAAAACTTTAAAAATATTTTTTTAATTTAAAAAAAAAATAAAAATTTTAATTTGGCGTACTAAAATTTGTTCTTAAAAATATTTTAAACATTTTGTATATAAATCTTATTTTTTGAAGAAACCACTACAACGACTTATAATTTTTGTTCTTGCATAAACTAATATTGCTTGAATCACATGGCATCCTGTTTCTAGCTCCAACTAATAAAGGTATTGTTTTACTCATTTAAAAATGAATATTATGCTTATGAACAGTTTTGCTCTAGGAACACTCATTTTTGAAATTCCTAGTCTTTTATATTTTACAGTAAGTTCGTGTGATCCGATCTTGCATTTTTATCTTTATTTTTCATGCCTGTTCAGAGGTGACAAAGAGAGGTAAACAAATAATAGATTCCACAATTTTTGATATATTTTGATAAATAATAGCTTATTCTATTCAGCATAACAAGAACATTAAAATTGATGGTAATGTCTTTTATGAATTATATAAAACGATTTCAGTTCTCTTTTTATTTTTCGCTATAATGATAGATACATATCCGATATATGTCTAGAGTAAAGTTGAGTTTTTGGTACCTTACAAATCTGATCACAAAATTGTTTGCCTTTGAACGACAACTTTTGATATTAGTAATTTACAATTGAGGTCTTGAACGTCGCTTCCTCATAACCTTTTAATCACCACATTACGGCTCTTCTTTACAAATTTATAAACATTACTAATTATTTATACGATTTAAGTGTCAAAAAAGTCCATATAAAATTTTTCGCAATACATAAAATGACCGAGAGAATATTATCCCTTATATTTTTTGAGCAGTGTACGAGTTTGGTGATCTCCTGCCCGATTCTCATTTCATATTGTCAAAAAAGAAAACGACAAAAAAAAACCATCATCCCATAATATGATGATATAAATTTCGCAAAACAATTTAATATGCCACTGTGTGTTATTACTTAAGAGTTCTAACAATGAGTCCTTAAAGGGGGTTGCCGGATGCTAAAGATGTTAAGATGCCACACTGCATGCCACACTTTGTGTGGGGTTGCCATTTTTTGTAGAGATTTTCTTGGCTGGCTTTCTTGCTACACTCCTTCTCGTTTCCTATAGATATTATTTAACTAGCGCATTTTGTGGGGATTTCGTTTTCATTCAACTGCTGGATTATTTACTCCATAAAATTCAATAAGAATCCCTCACTCCCGTTTATTTTTCTAAGGATAATTCCCTTAAGGACGTACTTTGTCTGGTGGACGGTTTTTATTGATGGCGATTAGGAGCGGCGGCGAACGCGTTGATGGTTTTGGAAGCATTAAAAATGTCCCTCTTCTACGGAAATCGGTTGGATCTTTTTTTTCATATAATTATTTTATATCCACTGGTGGAGAGCCGATTGGAGTTGTTATTCTTCACTTAAGTGCTCTAAAAATCCTGAGAGGGAGATTTTCCATAAGAGACAAATCTAAGTCCCTTTAATTGCCACCGCTACTTTGCGCGGTCCTGGTGCTATTTCCATTAACCATTATTTTATTCTATCTAAGGCCCGAATTTTAACGCGAAATCACGTCCCAAGTTTTACTTGCTTTGATTCTCGTTATAAAATTATTCGGTTTTTTTTCTTAAATTTTTTATTTTACAAAAATTGTCGTCGCCCAAGAGAGATCCTTTTTAAAATAATCATAATTGCATTTGATATGTTACCCAGCACATCTCGGTCGCTAAGTGGACAACGGAATTCAAGAACCTAGATATTTGCTCAGGGAAGTGTCTATAGGAAGGTCTAGGAATTTTTGGAAATCTCATGAATGATTTAAGAATTCTTTGTTTTATGGTTCTTACTTGTGTTTTGGGCGGACATGATTTGTCAAGGTTGCCACTTTATAATCAATAATATTAGTGCTGTTGAAAAAATGACGAAAAAATATTTGACGAGCGCAGAAAGTTCGTCTAAGCACGAAGAACCTCGTATTATTAGTTCTATTAAAATATTTTCTTTGTTATTGAGTGTGGTGCGAAGGGTAAAGGAAGGGTGTGCTTATTTCAAAAAGGGAAATGCAATCAAAGTCGGATCTATTCTTCAATTTTCTGCCATAGGCCGACAAAATCTACCAGAGCCAATTGAATTTTTTTAGATTAGATAAAAATTAAAAATTGGCCTTATTGCTTTTTGAAAACGTTAAAATTTGAGAAAAAACTTTGATTTGAATTAAAATGTTTATTAAAATAAAACCGCATTTTTGTTGCAATAATATCCCTACAGGTGGCTATGACCAATGAGAGAAAGAAAATGAAAACGATTACCTCTTCCGCTACCAACTTAAGCCCCATCAGGTAATGGATAGTGTTTGGCGACAACTAAGGTCTCCAAAAATATTCTCAGCCTATGCCACCTGAGAACAGTATAACAGCCTCTTGCAGTTAAGATGTTCACCCCACCAAGAGTGTAATATGTCATGACGAAGTGCTTCTAATCTCTTGGTTCTTCAAGAGCTATCTTTTAGATAAACTTATGACTATTTATTATTTCTTCGTGAAAAGAAAATTGAAACAGAGATTTTGATAAAACTTGGCATTATTAGAGAACATGAAAAAAGTAGGTTTTGTAATTCTGTCTATCTAAACCTGGAACTACAATCCTTACGACAGAAACGATTTTCTTCAAACTTGAGACTTAAAGTTTTTAGGAGGCAGCTCTTAGATTAACAGTTTCTGTGAAATAATAGCTATACAAAATAATTTATCTCAAAAAGTGCCTTACAGATTTTGATAAAATATAAAATGTATCCAAGACATCTATAAAAGTAACCTGCCATAGAACTATTATTTTTTATCTTCTCCTTTCCCGTTGACAGCTGAACTGATTTTTATGAAAAATTTCACATAAAATTGCATGAAAAAACTTTAGAAAATCTAAAATTTCCTTTGAAAATTCATTTTTGTATTATTTTATTTCAAAGGATACAATATAAATAAATTTACATTGTCTGGAATATTATGCCGGAAAGTTGAATTTATTTTTAAAAATTGGTTGATGATTTTGTAGAAACTACGTTTTAAAGTGTTTCTTAATAATCACTAAAAATTCGTATATCGGTTTGTTTTTAATTTAGGGAAATTTTATTTAAAACAAAAATTTTTTAATTTTTTAAGAAAATCGCTCTAAGATTCTTGTAATATTTTTTTCATACTCGTAGATTAATATAAGTACATATACTCAAGAAAGCAGTTAATATATTTCTTTTATTAGTTCACCAGCAGTTAAGAGTGTTTCTCTTAAGCACTTTAATATACGAAAATCATGTGTCTGTATTTTTATTTATATTACATTTTGTCCACAATAAATTGGCTACCCTGATTTTTCCTTCCGAAGAAAAATTATTTGAAAAAAAAAAACATAAAATTGTCTTGTTTAGGAAATGAGAAAAACCAGACTGTCAATGAAAAAGGAAAAAAAAATAACATAGAACTTTTAAAAAATCTCTTTCTCTATTTTGGGGTAATTCCAACTTAATGCATTCGTTATTTTTCTGGTCACGTTCCTAGTAAATCAATTAAATTGTCATAAATTCTGCAGACTACTTTTTAGACATATTTTTTTTATTGAAATGAAATATTAGGGTTGAATATTTTAATACTAAATTTTCAGAATTATTTAACCAAGAGTTTGGCTGAAAACAATAACATTATTTGTGTCTTCGTGTAGCCTTAGGAATTTTTGGTCAGTTCAGTGGAATTGATAGAGAATAAAACTCGCTTTAGGAATGGGCATGGATGTGAACATGATCCATTAGACATCATCTTTCAAAGACGGTTGGTCTATGTTCAAATTCGATGGAAAAAAAGCGCAATTAAGAATAGGCATTCAAGACCAAGCAAATCACCGTGAAAGTTGTATGATGTTCTAATGTCCTATTTTAATGTTTTTAAGTTCTCTATGTGCCTAAGCTAACTTTTACCTCAAAATTTACAGGATGATTTGTTCGCCTTTTAAATAATTTTTTTTTGGGATTTTTGGGTATTATTATATAGAATTTTTTTGATTCGGGTAAACGTTCTATTTTCAATCAAATAAAAAATTTCTTGTATTATACTTATATTTTTATATTTCAAAAATTCGCAACTCATCGCATAGATTTACGCTATTACACATAATACACAGCTGTTCAAAAGAATAACGAAAGCAACAAACCAACTTATTTGTAAACATCTTAAACAATTATACGACCGAGTAGCGTGTTTTTATTATTTTTTAATTAAACCGTGCAATTTTCGAGTTGCATTTTCAATTTTACATATTTCTCCAAAATCATTATTTTTTTACCGAATTTCGTTTTTGAGTGTTCAAAATAATAGGAAAGGTTAAACTAAGTATGTGTATTGGTCAGGGGCGAACGCAGGTAGGGGTTTTAGGGGTTCAAACCCCCCCCCCCGAAACGACCAAAAAAATAACGGTTCATTTTGTTAAAGAAAAAAAAAAACAAAGTGTTATTTTCGTGCCATAAATTCTTCTGCTAGTGTTGTTTTTTCTTACGACTTATAGGTACTATAAGGCAAGTAATGTATTCGCAAAAAAAATCGAACTCAAGATTTTTATCAAAGTTTTCATTACGATGATAGCGAAGACGAAAAATGAAAATGTGGGTCCCAAAATTCTGTCTGTCTGTCTGTTCGACTACGGCCTAAAAGGGTGGGCCGATTTTCGTTAAACTTGGTAGATATCGTTTTGAATTTTTTTCCCCCACACGTTTTTTTTTTCCTTTCCTTTTTAGGGTCAAAAATAACGGTATCTGCCATACGATTTTTTTTTTTGAAATTTTATAAATATTTTTTTCTCAAAAACTGTCGCACAGAATTTTGAAAAAAGAATTCATAAAATTTCATTTCGTCATAGGTAATTGTTGAAAAAAAAATTTCCAAAACATGGTTAGATATTCTTGGAAGACCCCTTGGAACAATTTTTTTGGTTTTTGATTTTCTCGAAAACAGGACAACCGATTTTAATCATCATGAAGCCCCTCCAAGGTTTAAATATTATTGCGTATACAAATTTTAAAAGTAAAGTTTTACTTTTTGGTTCTTAAAAAAAATTCAAATTTTTTCTAGAAACTCAATATTTCCAAAAAGCCCATACTCGTTTTTTTTTAAACTAGATAAATAAAAGTTTCTTAGTATAATCTACAAGATCTGAGGAAAAAAATTTGTTTTACCTAAAAATAAAGGTGGCCACTATACAAATGTTAAGAAATGGTTTTCGAAAATCGTATTTTTCTCAAAAACGGCTCCGAGAATTTTGATAGTTTTTTTTTGTTTCGATTAATCTTTACTTTTAGAGAAGCTTCTAAAAAGTTTAAAAAAACGTTGCATTTTAAGACTTAAAAAAAAAATATTTTTTGAATTTTTGAAAGAAAAAAATCTATTTTTTTTTTTTGAAAATTCGATATCTCAAAAACTACTCAATATTTTTCTTGTAAATTAAATTTTTATTCGAACAATAATAAAAAGTTTAAATATGCGTACCAAAATTTTTTCTTAAATATGTTTTAAAAATTTTGTATACTAAAACGAATTATAATTTTGTTCTTGCATGAACTAATATTTGTTCAAAACACATGGCATTCTGTGCTTAGCTCCAACTACTTATACGTTTTAGTCATTTAAAAAATGAATTTTATGCTTTTTCTCTAATAACATTAATTTTTGAAATTCTTAGTCTTTTACATAAGAGCAAGTTTGTGCGACCCAGTCGTGCATTTTATTTTATGTGTCTTCGTATTTTAACGCATTTTAACGCAACTGTCTTAATTTGAATTGATGATTAAAAAATAGAGACGAATCGAACAGCAATTGCGTTTTTGATAATTAACAATTATGTATATAGGGCAGAAAACGGACTAACGGAGCAAATATACCGATACAGATATCCGTGTTAATCTTAAGGGCCGATTTATGGCTAATAAATTATTTCGATTTATATAAGCTTGAGTTATTGATGGCTCCAAGGTCGGAGTGTGTTGAACTACGGCAAAAAAAAACTCACTCATTTCGTTTGTGTGAAAGTTACAGTTACAAATGAGTAGCACATAGTACCCTCTGAGAGTGTTTTGGTTATAATTATATAGTATAGTTAACGTAGGTACCAATTGAGTGTTGCTGGTGTCCTTATGTTTTCGTATAGCTAACTCTTTTTCCTATGATCCCAAAAGTACAACAAGTTATAACTTCACGTATTAATATGTGCCGGATTTAGTTTTGCAGATTTAGACCACTAGGCGAACCTAGAACTTATTATAACTGTTCAGAAATGTTTATTTGTTATAATTATTATTCAAATTCAAGTTTAATATTATATTCAATAATGTTAATTAATTATTTACTTTTCATGTGTGATTAATTATAATTTTTGTCAACAATGTTAAATTTTAAATTGCCAAACATATCGTATAATACCCTATGTATTTTTCTTATTTCTTAATCTTTTAATCCCTTGTTGTTTGCTTAAGCTAATCTTGCTAATCCATTTGTACTCCTATATGCTTTCATCTATGCTATTAGTTATATTTTTTATGCATAGTTTTTATTATTGCCGGAAAATCTTTGAGCATTGATGGCATTTGGTTAACTAAAGATCGTTCTATTTGCCAGCAACCACCAACGCGATCACTTGGAATCATCAAAGTATAATTTGTTCTTGAATCATACATATAAAATTTGTCTTGATCTTTAATAGAAGTTAAATTACAACCTTGAGAAAAATAAATCAATAATTGTAACGTTTTGAAATTGGTTTGAATTATTTCTATTACGTATTGTTGAACAATAACTCTATTGTTAGGTAAACTTATTAAATGACTTACACTCTTTTTCTTCTTGTTGTATTAATGATATTTAGCGAACCAAATGATGGCCTCCATCACAGCAGGGCCCGTAGTAAAAGTCTATGTCTAAGAATTAATTCCGAAATAAAAATGCCCAAATGGGAAGCACCAAAAACGCCCTCTCAGTGAATATTTTCCAACTTTTGGTAAAATTTTTCAAATTTGCCAAATAGGTATCCGTTGCAACATCTTTATGATGTTTTGTTTTTGCGATTAGCTGTATGAAATTGTTCCGATAGGTCCTATCCCCAAGAGCATATATTATTTAGTTATAAGAACATATTTTTGTTAATTACAATAAAGAATATGTAATTAACAAGTACCTAAGATATAGTAATAAAATACATAATTTATTTATGAAAATCTCATATTTTTTTGAAAATACCCCCCCCCACCCAAATTATTTTCTGCGTCCGCCCTGGTATTGGTCAAATTTAATTAAGTAGCAGTTAGTTTTGAATACTAAAATGTTGCGTGGTTTTTTCAATAGCCTCCTTTATTTTTTTACCGCTTCTATTAGACTCGGCACAGACTTAACAAGTTTTTGACATTTACTTATCGGAATGGCGGTTCATTGCTTCTATATTCCAAGCCATAGTTGGTGTTTATTGTTGAAAACCTTTGTGGCTAAAGATATTTTCAGATCCGCCCACAAATACTCAATCGGGTTGAGATCGGGGGACTGAGATGGTCAGGGTACCACAGAGATGCGATGATCGCGCGAATCCAGGCACTCACCAATTTTGAAGGGTGCTTGGGATCGTTGTCTAGCTGAAAATTCCAACTAAGTGGCATATTGTCTTAAGCATACGGATGCATTCAAAATATCACAATACGTTTCCTTGGTCATGATATCATGAATTTGGAAGATCGGTCCAATCATAAACCAAGAAAAGCAGCAATGATGCTACCGCATCCGTGTTTCACGTTACCGCACAGCATCAGCTAAACGAATGATTTACTAGTCTAAAGCTCGTCATTTAAAGACAATAAAGTAGTGCTAATAACGGTTCTAATTTGACTCGCACAGTAGAACAAATAGTAAAAACAATCGTTTTCCTTGTCAAAGTGATTCCCTATTATTTTGAACACCTGTGTATACCTATGTACTTATTGCTGAAATTTGTACTGACAATAAACTTTATTGACAGTGATGTAACCAGTAAATACTTATTTGCAAAAATTTAAAGAAGCACATGTTTGTGTAATGAGAAAAAAAGATATGGGATACCCAAACACTTCATCGTTTGTTGCAGTCAAAATCAAAACAAACTTGTGTTGAAATGGAGACTAACACTTGGCGAAAGATCTCTTACATTTCAGGGCATCTTTTCCATCCACAATTAACATGAAACCGCCTTTTTTTCAACATTCCTACGCTAAGAATTCTTTTTTCAAGAACAAAATCAAAACTTAAGCGAATGTTCATTTAAATAAAATGCACGACTGGATCGCACGAACTTGCTCTTATGTAAAAGTACTTTGGAATTTAAGATACATTTTATATATATAAAAAATTGATTTAATGAGATAATAATGTTCAAATGCATAAAATTGCCGTCTGATTTCTAGAAAAGTATTAATTTATGCAAAGAAACTTTTCGTTTTATTATTAAATACATTTTTTATATAAAAAAATTCTTTCAAATTTTTTAAGAAAAAAATATGGGAATTTTAAGTATTTAATAATATTGATTTAAGGAAATAATTTCAAAAAATAATTCTTCATAGATTTTGAAGATATTGATTTTTCAAACATTTTTTTTTTTTTTTTGTTTCAAAAAACCCAACAAATATTTTTTCGAATATTTTTATAAACAATATTATTTTAAACTTAAGGAGAATCCTGCTGAAAATTTTTGGTTAAAATCCTTCTGGAAAAAAACGTGCGGAAATTCAGTTCTGTTTATTTGTTAACCTAGCCGTAGATGAAAATGGCGCCTCGTCAGAAAAGAAGATTTTTCGCCCAAAATCGTTGTCCAATTCAAGCTGCTCTAAGGCCCAAACTGCGAAGCGATAACGAAGCAGATGGTCGTGCGCCTTCAATTGCTGAGTCAACTGGACGTTGTAAGCGAATAATCAGAGATCTTTGTTCAGAATTCTCCTCAGGCTTGTGCGTGAAATATTGAGATGTTAAGATCGATGGCAAGTTGATTTTCGTGAATTGAGTATTACACTCTTGCGCACCGTACGACGACGGGAACCATGAGTTTTGTCCACTAGCATACCAGTCTTCATGGCTTCAATTCGGCCAAAAGGTCTTTTCAAACAACGCACTGCTGGGTCTACAGAGCACTCACTTTAGAAATACATTTTCAATATTTCCCAACGACACGTTGTTCAAGCGTAAAGCGACTCATTTCGTTCCACCGAGGTTTAATACTCACTTTCTGTCAAGAATTCAAGTCCGAAACAGTTATTAGTGTCAAAATGACCTATGATTTGAAAAGAAACTACTAGATGGCCCACCCCTTATGTATGTATGTCTATGAATCCTGAAATTTTGTGTGTACAATGTTTTTATAGTTCTTAAAATATCATTTGGTCATAATAAAATTCTTAAATTATATGTATATCCTTAAAGGATTTTTCAACTGGCGCAGTTAGATTTTGGCGGCCTGTGGCGACTATGTTTGTCTGGATACATCTGTCAAATCTCTTGTTTGTTATTCAGTTACTGATGCCAAATCAATGTAGTAAGTGACACGATTGAACAGCACATTCAAATAATAAAACTTAACTATCAAAATAACTAATTGTTAGTGCCAACGTTGCACGCGTTACGCTCATTTTACGGTAGACGTGATGGCCCGACTCAACTCTTCAACGGTTGGTGGCCAAATTTGAGACTAACGGATTGGTAATCAATTAGACAACCTTCGTAAGTAAAAAAAAAGAAAGATCGACCGGGCACATCGAACACCACGGTCCATAAAAATATAAAGCAGAACCCGATGCAAACGATTCCTCGTTGTGGGCGAATTTTGCGTCAGAACTTAGGCCTACATCCGTACAAGATTCAACTGACCCAGGAGCTCTAAGTTTATGACCATAGACAACGCTGTTTGTTAGTCGACTGGGTTTTGGGACGTTAAAAAAAAGACACCGATTTTGGCTAAAAAATCATATTTCTTGACGAGGGGCATTTTTGGGTGAATGGCTCTATTAACATGCGAAATTGTTATATGTGGGATGACACCAACCCACACGAGGTTCACCAGGTGACAATGCATCCTCTAAACTTACTGTTAGATGGGGATTTTGGGCCGGCGCGGCGGCGTCATTAGTCCGTAATTTTTCGAAAAAGACGTTGGTGAGGAGGTCACCGTCAATATGAGGAACGCTACAGAACGATGATTACCAATTTAATTTAGCCCGAATTGAACCAGACGAGACGATATGTAGTTACAGCCGTAGTTCCAGCAGGACAGCGCTAAGTGCTATACACCGGTTGCCACAATTGACATCCTTCTTAAATGATTTGAGGATAAGGTTATCTCTCGGTGAGGTGACGTGAATTGGTCAAGAATTGAATAGATCTTTTCTTCTGTAGTTTCAATCAACCAATGCCCTTTAGATAAACATAACACTTAAGCTTGTTGAGCCAACTTCTTGCAATTTTTGTTTTATTTTGTTCACAGAGCTTAGAGTGTTAATTCTGTGAACTTTTTATTTCAGAGCATTTGTTTTTTTCACAATTCTTACAACAAAATCTCAAAGAAAAAAACTTTCTAAAATAGTCCCCACTTCTTAGATCCCTCCTCTAAAAATTTTCAAAGTATCATTTTACGATTAAAAAAACTCTTCAAATTATTTCCACTTCAGCACGTCTTTTCAACCTTTTTTAAACTCACTTGGAATTAATACGATGTATTTCGAAGCATGTTCCTTAGCCGTCTGTAAATCCTCAAATTAAGGTACTCCAACAATAAATAAAACTTCTCAACCCTCCCCACTTGAGAGCATCCCCAATATTATGCTTATGGTTTTGCGCTTTTAAAATACCAATACAAAAAATATATCCTTTATCCTGAGCCCTCAATCCTTCTCACTGACTATGAAAATGACGAACAATGACGAAAGGGCAAACTAAATCACAATTCAAAAATCAGTGGATTGATATCTACTGTGGGGTGACAACGACACACAGCTTCGACATTGGCATCGTTTTCGTCCTCAACGACAACGGTAAACCAATGAGGACTCCCAGCTATGATGCCGGCACCTTCCATTAGGGCAACAATAAATAATGAAATTTGATCACGTTTCCACTCAATTACCTGTTGGATTTGTTCATTTTTAGAATCGAATATCTTTGCTATTCCTGGCTCGAGGGTAAAAGATGGTCCCAGTCCCAGTCCCAGTGCAGGTCTCACAATGCCACAATATCTGTCTGCAGAAGCAGGAGCATATCTAGCTTCTCTTTTAAAAGAGGATTTTCAGTCCCTGTTTTTTTTTTAGGAAAAATGAAACCATGAATTTGCGTTCATGTTTTACTTTCTTTTCAGTTATTATTCCATGGAAATTTTTCAGGTGTATAAAAGGTGCTAATTCGATTTAAGCTCAAAGAAGAATGTGAGGAGAGATTAGATTATTTGTGGTTCTATTGAAGGGATTTACTTTATTTTCAGTTTAATTTGAGGCATTCCTTAATTATTTTATATAATTTCTATTTATGTAATTTGATTTATTTTTAGTTTTATTTGATAGACTGGAAAATTGTTAATCGTTAAGTTTCTGGATTTGACAGATGTCTATGATCACATAAATCAGCATAAGGAGTTCCCCATCTTATTATTTTATTTTAGCTTTCCATAGAATCTAAGCAATACTTCAAACTAAGAGTTTAACGTCTCCTATCCCAAACTGTGATAGACGATTGTGGCAATATTATTGAAGGTATGTACATTTCTGTCAAATTGGCTGTCATTTATTAAATCTGTTTTATCTATTCAGTATGGATTTCAACCGACTCCATCGATTGCACTGGACATTCTGTTTCATCTAACAAAAGGGTACAAGCACAGCTGTTTGTCTTAAAGCATTCTAGCAGTGAATCGATAATGAAATTGGCCAATTCATCATTTTGAACTCATTCGTATCACTTAAATGCAGCATCGATTACATCATCACTAAAAACTGAATTTTATAAAAATTTTCCGGTAACCATCCCTTCTAGAGAAATCTGGGAGGACATCATGGCATTTCTTAAAGATGATTCACTCCATTTCTACACCAATGGATCAAAAACTAATTACGAGCTTGGTGGATGTGTATACTCACACAGACTAAATTTAAGTCTCTCTGTTCCACTTCCCAATCACGGTAGCGACTTCAGGCAGAAATTTAACATAATACATACATATGTCCAGCCTTCGTCTCCGATGAAGATGGCGAAGCAGTTTAACATTCACCTCTGCTGGATGGCGGGCCACAGGGGCATTTCAGGAAATTGTGAACCTGACGAACTTGCCAAGAGTCGAAAAATGATACCTTTAATGCCAGATAAGGCAAATATAGGTATATATTCCCATCGCTACGTGTAAGCTTATCCTTAAACAAGACGCTATACAGGGAACAAACCTTAGGTGGAACAATATCATCATCTGCTTGTCGACAAAACAGATTTGACCAGTGCTGGATCTGAAGCACTCCAAATGTTTATTATGTTGAAGCAGATCACACATGAGCTTCGAAATAGCTCTTTTAATAGGATACTGTTTGATAGGCAAGCCCGCAAAGTGGCCTGGAGTTTGTTCTTAATATTTCTGCAGAAGATGCACTGACGAAGAAGAAGAGAAATCGACCACTTACCTTCTTTATACATGTCCTGCTTTATCCCAAAGAAGTAGACTCCATCTGGGAGATTTCTACTTTAATGATCTTAGTCATGTTGGCAAATACAGATATAGGCAATATCGCTCGAGTCATAAGGATCTCCAATTAGTTTAACGCCAAGGCTGAAAACAAACCCGATCAAACAACACGTTTTTGATTCGGTAGTAAAAAAAACATTTTTTATTTGAACACACACCAAGCGAAACAGAGTAAAACAAAACAAACCGTTTTGTGTTTTTGTTTCGTTTGGTGTGCGTTGAAATGAAACAAAATACGAACTATCGTAAAAGCTTAACTCCGGCTGAAAGATTATAACTTTACGGCAAGTAAATAGAAATAACAATTTCGTGTTTACAAAATAGACATTATGGTGTTATTTATAAGAAAAGAGAAAAGCTTTTAATCCTGCCAATCTTCAGATGTCATAGTAAGAAGTAGCAATCCACAGCTTATCAATAGTAAGTTTATTGGCATGTTCCTTATCTTTATAAATATAGATAGGGCTTCTTGCCTCAATTAAAAAAATGAAATTTTCTCCATATATGTATGTATACGTTATATTTATTTAAAATTTAAGCTCAGAGTAAACGTAGAAGCAAATAGGTAATTCAAACGGAATCAAAATTTTGTTTTGCAAAAAACAACAGGTCAGTTATTGGCAACGAAACATGTTTTTCTGTTTTGCTTTTGTTTTTATGTTTCGTTTTATTTGGTGTGTTTTGCGCCACAAAAAAGTAGGCAATTATCGTCAACGACGGTAGTTCAAAACAGTTTCGTTGCATTCGATGTGTGTTGCTCGTATCCAATGGCATGTATTTTCGACAACCACCACCGAAACACTTCAAAACAAAAACTTGTGTTTTGTTTCGTTTTCTTTGGTGTATTTAGTCTCACAAGAAATAATGTTCTCTTGTTTCACGAAACAAAAAAAACACGTTTTGCTTTATCCGGTATGTTTTCAGCCTAAGGAAGAAAGCCTCCAAGATTAAAATCACAATGGACGAACTCTTGCTCTAAGTGTGTCGTCAACCTTAACTAATCTATCTAATCATGTTACTTCATCATCCATACTTCTTTGAGAATGACAAACGTTGGCCAGGCCATCACCGAACATGGTTGGTTTTTCTTGAATCACAGATCTATGCCAACAAACCACAAACCGCCACTGCTCTGAACGACAACCCAATCAATGCAATTGGTAAAATTCAGCCAAATTTATGTGCCAGAATTATGAAAAATTGGACGTTTCGCATGCGTTTCGCAAAATCTAATTTCAATCCCTAGGGAACATTCCGCAGTATTTGCTTTTCGAAATTTGGAACCTCGTCCTGCCACAACAATTATTCACTCATAATACGTACATAATAGTTTTTGTTTTTGGAAAAAAAATCGAAAAACTCGAAATTTTGTTCAAACTTTACGTTTACGTTACGATGATAGAGAACATGAAAAATGTGAGTCCCCCAACACCGTTTGTCTTTCTATGTCTATTACAACCTACAGTTTATATGTACGAGTACTTAAGTGTTTAATTTGATTCCCCAGAAGAAAAAAAAAAATTTAAATTTTGTTGGCTCCTGCCATAAAGCAGTTATGAAAAATCTAATATATTCCGAAAACGCCTATAACGATTTTGAAAAGAAAATTTATCAACACATGTTACTAACGGTATATTCCAAGAAAAAAATATTTTTTTTTCAAAAAATTCAATATCTTGAAGACGGGTCAACGACTGTGGTTTTTAAGTAATTTCCTTAAATGCATGTCATTAAATACTTTATAATACTACAATTATTATAAAAATTGTAAGAAAAATTTAATATATTAACAAAATATTATTGTCGAAAAATCTCATTTTAAATTCCAAAAATGTTATGAACTGTACCTTCCATAGAACCTTTTATTTGATTTTAGATTTCCTAATTAACAACTCTATCGATTTTGATCAAAATTGTTATACGAGATCTTATAAAAATTTGAAACAATATTTTTTACCAATTTTCGAAAAAAATATTTTTAGAATTTAAGAGAAAAATTAAAACTTTGGTTTGAAAATTCAGTATCTTTAAAACGAGTGATCGATTGGGTTCTTATATTTTTCCAAAATTTATGTTATTAAATGCTTTAAATTAGCATACCATTTTTTTAGTAAGAATTTAAGGAAATTCAAAATATAAAAAATTAATTCATTAAAAAAAAAGAGTTTTTAAGTTTTGTTTGCATAATTTCATATTTTTACTTGCGACTTATAGGTACTATAAGGCAAGTTATGCATTCGTAAAAAAAATCGAACTCGAGATTTTGATCAAAGATGACATTACGATGATAGCGAAGACCAAAAAAGTGGGTCTCGCAATTCCGTCTGTCTGTCTGTCTGTTCGATTACAGCTAACCGGCTCGGCCGATTTTCTTCAAACTTGGTAGATATGGGTTTTAATTTTTTCCCCCCGGATGTTTTTTGATTTGATTTTCTAAGACCAAAAATAACGGTACCTGCCATACGATTTTTTTTTCAAAATTTTATAAATATGTTTTTTTCTCAAAAACTGTCCCAACGATTATTTAAAAAAAAAATCAAAAAATTTAATTTAGTTAAACCTAGGTAATGGTTGAACAAAATTTACAAAAAATGAGTAGTTTTGGTACCCCCTTGGGACAATTTTTTTTGTTTTCGATTTTCTCAAAAACGGTATCACCGATTTTGATCATTTTTTTTTTATGCTAAAGCTTCCCAGCAGTTTGAATATTATTGTGTATTCAAATTTTTCAAAAAAATTTGCTTGGATTTTTTAAAAAACTTTCAAAATTTTTTTTTTGAAAACACAATATTTCGAAAGCCCTATGCTCGATTTTTTCAAAACTTGATAAACAAAAGTTTGAAAAAATAATCTACAAGATATGAGAAAAATAAATTCATTTTACCTAAAAATAACGGTACCCCCCATACAAATATTAAAAAATGGTTTTCGAAAATGGTACTTTTCTCGAAAACGGTTCCGAGAATTTTTGCTTAAATTTTTTTTCTTTCTATTATTTTTTAATATCTGTAATTTAATAGAAAAAATTTTGAAAACAAGATATTACTGACTGTACCTCCCATAGAACGATTTTTTAAAATTTTGAATTTCTCATTATCAGCACAACGGATTTTAATGAAATTTCGTAGAGAGAAGCTTCTAAAAAGTTTAAAAAACATTGCATTTCAAAACTTTAAGAAATTTTGAAAAAAAAAATTAATTTTTTGTTTTTTGAAAATTCAATATCTCGAAAACGGCTCAATACTTTTTTTTGTAAATTTAATTTTTATTCAAACAATAATAAAAACTTCAAATTGGCGTACCAACATTTTTTCTTAAAAATGTTTTAAAATTTTCTTATATAAAACGTTATTTTTTAAGAAACCACTACAAAGACTTATAATTTTTGTTCTTGCATGAACCTATATTTGCTTGAATCACATGGCATCCTATTCTTACCTTTAGCTACTAAAGAAGTTTTTTTTTTAGTCATTTAAAAAATGAATTTTATGCTTATGAACAGTTTCTCTAATAACATTCATTTTTGAAATTATTAGTCTTTTACATAGGAGCAAGTTCGTGCGACCCAGTCGTGCATTTCATTTTTCATGAATTAGATGGCAATTTAAGGAACAAATTGCATACATTTGAACATTTTTCTCTAATTAAATAGGTAGATACATCCATTTATTTCTATCGTGTACTGTACATATATTAAAAGAGCTTATTGATATTCAAAAATACGTACCATCTAGCCGTGTATTTCATTTGAGCATATATTTTTTAAACTCCACTTCTTCACCGACCACTCACCGATTTTAATCAAATTTTGTTATACACGAGGAGTTTATTAAAAGTTTTTAATTTATTTCAAAAATTAAAATCAATACACCCATATTACCAATAATTCCTATTTCACCCACGAATTCGTTCAAAACGTTGCCTAACTAATTTAAATACCGAGTTGATGTGTAATCCTCTGTTTCTGTCTGAGCACGTTCCGTTTATATCCTCATGTAAATCTCTGATTAATATTCAACTCTCATGCAAGCATCTAATAATTCTTTCTAAAAACTGGTCAAATGTCTGCAAGTTCCAAAAACAGCACAAAAGTTATTTCAACATCGGCATCACCAACTAACACTATTTTCAAACACTATTTATACAGTGCGGATCAATTGGTTAGACACACTTCCGCAAAACATTTTTAAATAAATAATTTAAACACATAAGGTATTCGTATCAAAAAAAGAGAATTTACTGGAGACTTAATGAATTGTATTCGCTTACATTAATTAAATATTGAATATTAATTAAATATTGAAATTCTTCGATTGAACGTGTCAGAGAAAGCCGGAGCTCACTCCAGAACAGGTGCCGTAACTTCACCATATGCCAGCATAATACCATAGCAGATATTGTCCGAATGCACCTTGAACTCTATGTATTCTATTCTATTTAAAAGTTGTTGATAAGGTGGTTTGGCTACAACCTACAACTATTTTAGAACTGGTAACTAGTAACTTATAAGTTTTAACATACCGAACATACCGAATTTTTACATTTTTTCGAGAAAATGATATAGTTTAATATAAAAATAATTTGTAGACCAAAAGGTATTAGAATTAAGATTAAGATATAGTTTAGCGAAGAGCGCCCGCATAGGACCAGTATGCTAGTTGTAAGTCATTGGATAAGTAGTCTAGTATTAATGAATTTTTGTCTAGTTTTAACATAGTTATAAGATAAATCTAAATAAAAATGAATTTTAAAAAAAAATTAAAAAAAAACATACCTATGTGCGAGTTGTTACTCGACAATTTGGTCATAATTCCACAGACCAAAAGTCCACAATGGACATTTGACCAAATTGAGTGAGTTATAGGTATGCAAATTAGTTTTTAATAACCTATCCTAGTCGGGCACAGGTTTGGTTGACGTGGCTGTCAGCAAGAGACTTAAATCTTGGAAACTTTATCCCTGATACTTAAAACAATTGAAGGTCTTTATGAAGCAAACGAGATTGCCTATAACTGTATTTGCAACATCACTAAGATCATTGAAGTAGAAATCTCCCAGATAAAGTCTACGTCTTTTGGATAAAGCAAGACATGTACATGTACAAAGAAGGTTAGAGATCGATTCCCCCACTTTTTCGTCCATTCAGCTTCTGCAGAAAACGTTAGAATAGATTCCAAGTCGCGTTGCGTGCTCGCCTATCAAACAGTGTCCTGTTATAGCACCTATTACGGAGCCTATGTGTGGTATATAAAGATATTGAATATTTGGAGTACTTCAGATACAGCACTGGCCAAATATGGTTTGTTGCCAAGCAGGTGATGATTTTGTTCCACCTAAGGTTTTTTCTCTATAGAGCATCTTGTTTTAGCATAAGTTTACATTCAGCGATGGGAATACCTAAATATTTGCCTTATCTGGCAATGAAGATATCATTGTTCCATCTTGGGTGAGTTTGTCAGCTTTACGATTTGCCGAATTGTCTTTGTGGTCCAGGCCTAGCAGAGGTGAATGTTAATTTGCTACGCCATCTGCATCAGATACAGTCAGTAGTTAAAAGCTGTTATTCACTTCGTAGAGACTGAATTAACAGAGTGAATAGTTGATTGGCTGTCCGAGAAGATGCGTATATCTTAATAACATAACGTTTTCTTTAAGTCAAAACACGATTTCTTTAATCGCCAAGATTTCCGCCTGGAACACGCAACATTAATTGGGAAGACGAAAAGAGAGACATAAATTTGGTCTGTCTGAGTATACATCTCCACCAAAAATAATTGAATCATCTTCCAGGAACGCCATGTCCTTCAAGATTTCTCTGGAAGAGATGGTTACCTGAAAGTTTTTATCTTAAAGGATGACTTATCGATGCTACTTGTAAGCGTTAGGTGGAAGAGTATGTCCAGTGAAGCGGAATGAGTGGTGCGAAGTCTTCCGCCCATGCACGTTGCACAATCAAACTGACTGTTGGACCTTGCTAGATAGTTACCATTTGATTGATCAGTTCTCAAAGCGAACTATCTACATTCAGAGATGACATTGCAGACGCGATTGCAGATGTATCGATATTGTCAAAAGCCCTTATATATATCAAGGAAGGGAACGATAATATACTCTTTATGATGGAGGGATTATTCGATGGTTCTTATACCAGTGTATGAGAATAGTGTGGACTTAATGGGCTTATAACCCACTTAGAGGAACAGATTTTCATGAATATACTTTATTTGTTTACAAAAAATGTTAGTAATTTTAATAATTTTATGTAACGTTATGTAAGATTTTTTCCACCATAAAATGTTTGTTTTGCTCTTGCAGCACTTGTGAAAAGCTCTTTGCTTAAAAGCAATATAAGAGTCATCTTTTGTCGGGTCATACTGGGTGTTTATGACCTGAGTAAACCAGCATCCTTCGTATTTTACTTTAATGCTTCGTTTATTTGTTCTTGTTTTTCCGTTCGAGTACGCACTGCATGCCGATCAAATTAGCCGTGACAACACTCACACGACCTATTTCTAGACTTGTAAACAATTTAGTTGTAGATTTTTAAACAGCCACAATTGATTTGTGGAACAAGAGCTTCAAAACCTCATTATAAACTTTTGGACTGTAGTCTTATGACCCTACGACCAAGAGATACTCTTGAAAGCTTTTTAATTTTCTTGCAAGATTAGATAATACCTCTGAAAAAATGTTTTATTGTTCTAAGGTGGCTTAGGATGTGATTTCCAGACCTACGGCTTGACTGTCCAACGCACGTTCAACTTACGTTCGTTCACTCTTTAAACTGAAGCTCACAAAATTTTAATTTACTCTTAAAAATGTTGACACTTAAAAAATGTACTAGATTTAGCCAAATTCAGCGTATTTCCGTATTACCTGCGGAAGAAAGGTAATCAACGAAGATGAACTAAATTGGCAAATTACTTCTGTTAAATTGGATCTATTGAAGTAAATTCAATCGAAAGATAATGTGACCTCAACTCCAAAGTGATCTGTGACCAGGTAAAACAGTGGGCTCATCAGTTAGATACTAGCGTATCCTTCTTAGTCGTAAATATTGATCGATGTCTATCACACTGACATTTGGTTGAACTGATATTTCTTGCTCCATAAATTCCTTGCACGGTGATTCACAGATAGGAAATATTGTTTGCCCACTTGAGAGTGCGATCTTCTTTGAAAACTAGCAATTTTTGCAATAGGCAAACTCGTTTGGACGGGATTTCGTCAAAATGCACATGAATCAAAGGGCACGGTAATGCCCAGCCAAGTTCTGGCACTACACCCTTTTTTACAGGAACAAACTCAGGCGACTTTTGACCCCTCCCTATCTTCAGTACCAATGAAGTCAGAAACTTGAAATTCCGAATATTTGCTAAGCTAGTCAAGCAGAGGCGCCTCACCAAATTTCAATTTTCTAGCATAAGCGGTTCCTGATATATAAGGCCTCAAAAATCACAAAAACCGTAACTGACTGACTGACTGACTGACTGACTGACAGATCATCAAAATTATGGAGCACTTCCCGACATTGTAGAATCTTGTAATTTTGCACAACGGTAGGTCTTGTCAGCTACAATGTAATAGAGAAATTTTATTATTTAATGATTACTGACTAAAATTTGAGGGGCTTACTTGGCAAGTTTTTTTTATGCCCAATTCGAAAGGTTTTAAAAACTTGACAAGTGAACCCATCAAATTTTAGTCAGTAATCATTAAATAATAAAATTTCTCTATTACATTGTAGCTGTTTCAATATTATTCTACTTTAAATATTCGGTATTAAACCTTCATGAAGTAAGAACTTGGCGTACTTTTAGATCTCAGTACTTTTCACGGCTGACTTGTTAGACAAAGGTTTTTGTATAGAAGAACTTGGCTCTTTTTTTAACATATATGTTTTTGGTCTGATTCATAATATACGGATGGAGCTTAAGGAATATGTCTTAAAAATAAAACAGTTTTTCTGTATTAACAAAAATTATTAATGTTGAAAATCTTGTTGGTCTTTCTGAAACTTTTCTCTAATTTGAAAAAAAAAACACTTAAAGTGTGAAGTTAGTTTTTGACAGATCCGATCAAAGATTCCAGAACCTAAAATGTTTACACAATTAAACATCTATAATCCATGGAACCGCACTGTTAATACCAAAAATAACAAATTGAAAACATTGCACAACGATTTATATTCGCAAGTTTTAATTTCCGACAAATTTCCTAATGCAATTTCCCACCCTAACGCCCTCGTATCTCGTCATTTGAATGCAAGCAACTAAACCCAAATACGACTTTTCGCCAGAAAAAGTTAAAAAAAGACTGTGTGCTTGTATGTGGCATTCATTTTAGTAAAATCATAAAATTTAATTTCCTTTAGTGTGAAAGATAATCTCAAAAAGTGCTGCCATCACCAATAATCTAATAATTACCCCTCGCACAATATCCCAACAGAGATCCTTGCTGTGCAATGACGTATCAATCATCCCTTAATAAAGTTAGCCACAGTTGGGTATTGTTATTTTATGCCCAAACGAGAGGCAGGTTGTTGGTCTTCTGGTCCTCATGGCTTGTAATGAAATAATTGACAGCCTCATGTGCTAGGAAAAGATACAGGATTCTCTTTCACTGATGGGTAAGAGAAAAGGAAAAGTTTGGCTGCGCCCAAACTGGAGCATAACATAACTTTCAATACCCGCAGAAGTATCGGTTCGGTAAACTACCGCATTTAGTAGGACCGATGCTGTCTATCGTCGTCGTCCTCTCGTCATCATCGTCTAATGGAATTGGCAAGGATTATTAGCGCAAAAATTTGTATTTCATTATTATACGTCTATCTGAAAAGAAAATGAGGCAAGGGATGGAATTAGGGCAGCTCCAGGGATTAACAGGATGCTCAAACTCCTTCCATTCAAAGTTTGGCTAATAAATTTCATTTTTGTTAATACAAAATCTGTTCGAACTGGTATAGATATACCTGGACAAGGTACACAACCTCATACACACATACCTTTATACACTCACAGAGAATTAACATGTGCGAAGCGATGAATATTCATCGGAGGGCTTTTGTACTCTGGGTGAGCTGTCGTTGATCCTGTTTATGAAGGATAATGAATTGACAGGCTTTCATTTGAAAATCAACCGCAATATACCTAGCCCACAATGAAAAGTTTAGATTATTATTAAGGTAGATTACGGGTATTATTTTTTAAATATTTGAGCAATCATTTTATTTATCTCTCGTGAAAGTTCGGTCAGTTGAAAAACTGTTTTCCTTTTTTTAATTTAAAGGATTGAATTTTATAGGTTAAAGGTTAGAAATAATTTTAAATTTAGTGGGGCTCATGTAATTTCATAAAAGTTTGGTTTGTATTTAAGCCTTATTTTGAACTTGGCTGTTTTAATTTACTCCCAGATATGAGCCGATTAGTCGGGTAAAGCATTCCACATTCGTGTAGTGCGGCTAAGCTAAAGAAAGAAACTCTGACTTTAACAGCACGTTCGAAGTTAGGCAGAAGATCTTGGATTCTCAGCAGCTGCAAAATGTTTTTCAGGGGTGTAATCCTCTAAGAGTATCTCCCCTCATGAAAAGTGCTGCTTATTAGCCGTTAAGAATCGGCATTAATGAAAATTGTGAGTGATGGCTCGGGCCCATAGATACCTGTCACTAGTTCATGGAGGAGTTGTTGAACTTCTGAGTTGGGATGATCTTCAACGTTCCTGATTATTTTTCGGAGAGTTGCAGAAAATACTTGTCCAGTGGTCTTGATTTTGCTTCTTCGTACTGCTTCTTAGTTGGTATATATTTCTTTGTCAGTCGGTTACCATATAGTCCGATGCAAATGAGCAACTTACTTTCAATACACAAGTTTACAAATTTTCGGTGTGTAGCAAGTACCTCCAAAAAAGTATTTCACAGACTAATTTTGACTCTCTGAACAAAAAAATGGCACTCATTTATTTTTCCAAAGAAGCGTTTTCAAGATATCAGCAAAAAACCTGTTTTTTGCTCCTTTTCCATGCATAAGCCTAATTCTCAATAACGGTCGATTAAATTAACATATACTTTTTGTTTTTGAACAGATATTTTGTTTGTCTTTCCAAAAGTATACGACTTGTGTAAATCGGTCCAACAATCATCAAGAAAAAGCCGTTCAAAGTTTCAAAAAACACAATTTTTCGCCTTTTTTAGAAAATTGCTTGTTTTAAGCCAGACAAAAAATATTTAAAATACTTTTAAGATCTCAGGTGGAAGATATTGTTTTTACAAAGCTAAAACGCATAAGATCAATGAAATCGAATAATAAATGTGGAAGTCATAAAACAGTACGTGAAGGCAGACCATTTCAGTTTTTTTTTTCTTTTTTTCATAATTTTTATTGAAAATATTACGTATTGCTTAACACTTCTTCTTTTATGTGGCGTTGAATCTTCGCGGAGCTGCATCCAGCAGTAGTCACTCATCATCCCCTAGTCCCAAAAGCCCTCATACCTCTTTTCCATGATTGGAAGGTCCTGGTGGAAACTTTGTTTTTGAAACACTTATATCTGCTAAATACTCACCAATAGCATGGAATGAATAGCATTATTTTTTCGATCAATTGACGATAGTTTAGACTTCAATGGTTTCCCAAAAAACCATGAACTACTTCTTGAAAAGAATTCCATGCTCTTTTCTCGTATTTTTTTTTTTTTTTTTTTTTGACAATTCAAAAATCCGGTGTCACTAAGCAATTTTTTATCTGTGGACCAACTCGGTCGATTTTCTTTAAACTTGGTAGATATCATTTTTAGTTTTTCCCTTCTATACTTTTTTTTCGTTTTTTTTTTTTATGACCAAAGATAACGGTACCATACGATTTTTTTGGAAATTTTATTTATTTTTTTCAAAAACTTTTCAACTGATTTAAAAAAAAAAAATATATTCATTTCATTTAGTTAAAGCTGAATTTAATTTAGAAGCCTTAATTATAGTTAAAGTTATTTCACATTTGCTTTGAGGTAAATTAAGAAATGTGGGTAGTGGGGGGGCGGGGGACCAATGGTTGAAAAATTGTTTTTCCGAAAAATGGTTAATAATGGTAACCCCTTGAAAAATGTTTTGTTTTTGATTTTCCCGAAAACAGTTCAGGCGATTTTGATATTTGTTTAACTAAAGCTTCCCAAAAATTTTAATATTATTATGTATTCAAATTTTCAAAATTTTTTTTTGAATTTTTAAGAAATTTTTCAAAATTTATTTTTTAAAACTCAATATTTCAAAAACTCCATGCTCAACATATCAACATAATGGATTTTAATGAATTTTTTTATGGATAAGCTTCTAAAAAGATTGAAAAACATTTCATTGCATTTCAAAATTTAAGAAAAAATGTTTTTTGGAATTTTCGAAAGAAAGAAAGATTTTTTTTTTGAAAATTCGATATCTCAAAAACGGGTTCATTTTTTTTTTGAAAACTTAAGTTTTTTTTCGTACAGTAATAAAAACTTTAAGTTGGTGTGTCAAATTTTTTTCTTAATTTTTTTTTTTAAATATTGTATAGAGAAGTTTAATTTTTTAAGAAACCGCTACAACGACTTATAATTTTTGTTCTTGCATAGATTCATATTTGCTTAAAAAATCAGATGAAGTGCTGTTTTAATCTCTCACTACTAAAAGAGTCCAAAAATTAATTTCATTCTTATAAACAGTTTTCTCTAATAACATTCGTTTTTGAAATTGTTAGTCTATTACACAAGAACGAGTTCGTGCGACCTAGTCGTGTATTTTATTTAATATTTGTAAGGTGTTTTTTTCTGAATTTTGTTGATAGTGTCAAAAAACTGCCGTTTATCAAATTTCAAAATTATCGAACATATATTTTTTTAAATATGTACTGAATTTGAAAAAAAAAATAATTTTGCGGCTTAGAATGCAAGAAACTGTCAAAATCCATTTAAGAGTTTTTGAGAAAATCGAAAACTAAGAAAATAGTTCTATGGGATGTACAATTAATAACCATTTCTTGGAAATTTTTTTTCATCTATTATCCAATTTTTCTTTTTGTTTTAATATCTGTGGAAGAACAGTGAAGAATAGTTTTTGACAAGAAAATTATTTTTAAAAATTTCAAAAAAATTGTATCGCAAGTACCGTTATTTTTGCTGAAAAAAAAATTATAAAACCTGTGTGGTGTTATAAGCCTCTCAAATCCATAAGTCGAATTTAAAAAAAAAAATGTTTGGGTGGCAGAGTTTTTTTCGCAGCAAAATTTATGAAATTGTTGTTGGTCGAAAAATGTAATGGGTGGTCAAAAGTAGATACTAATCTAATAAAAATACAGAAAATTCGTATTTGCCCTAATTTGGCTAGCTTAAGGTATACGTACAATTAGACCAATATCAATTTACCAGTCATTGACTTTTTGATTTTGGTATTATTGTAATATTTCATAAATATTTTAAACAAAAAATTCACAAGAAAATTCCTTCCATACGTTCTTGTAGACGTACTATGTACAATTATTGTACATGCAGAGACGAACTAACAAATTTATATTCATTTTTATTAAGTTCACAAAAAAAATCATATATGCTTGTCTGTTTCTCCAGTTGCAATCCCGAACGTGTTGTG
Organism: Philhelius festivus; assembly: GCA_963931855.1. NCBI lineage: Eukaryota > Metazoa > Arthropoda > Insecta > Diptera > Syrphidae > Philhelius > Philhelius festivus. The sequence goes on along the minus strand of OZ007556.1, from coordinate 40,363,016 downwards.
AGGATACATCCATTAGAGACATGAGTAGCTTTTCATGTTCCACTGCAGTAGCAGGACACTTGAGCATGAGTGTGTCACACACAATCATACATGTCGAGAAATGTGCACTGAATAAATCAGACAGTCAAATGGTCAACCTTTCGTCTGAAGGACTTTTTATTCCTTTATATTTTTTTTGTATCATAAAATTAAATTTAATTGTTATTTTTGCATTTTTTTGTTTGTTTTTGTTCGTGAGTTAATTAAGGACATCATCCACATTTAAACAAGAACAATACTTGTGTAGTGAGAAGGACTCTTCAGTTTTCACAACACACCGGCTCGGCTCCTCCAACATGAAGTCAATTACCCACTCCCACACTCACTCTAGAGAGCGCGCACTCAACTCAAGATTCAAGGACCATTTGCAACTTTTTGAATTCACTTTGATTCCGGTTCTCAGGAAATACCATTGATGTCCTTGTTTATTTTATTTCCTCTTTCTCGTTGGCGTTGTTGGCGTTTTTTTTTCACAGTGAAAAAAATCAAAAACTCGCGCTAATTGGCTTAAATGAAACTTTTATTTCATTTAGCCACATTGTTGTTGTTAGTGTTGTCTTTGTTGCTGTTCGGTATGAAGTGCATTTGCAAAAAGATAGTTTTATTGTGCGGAACGATTAAGCATAGGCCTTGCAACACTAACACACACAATCATACACAATCTGGGTAAAAGTTTTGCCATAATTCATCGGGTTTATCTGTCTTTTGAAGATTTTCTCGCAGTTAAGGTTCAATGCAATCACAACGGTACATAACTTGTGTAGCTTAAGTGGGGGCACCCGCTTTGGAACAGATTGTAACATTGGATTCTCGCGAATTTGATGTGCGCGAAACTGTTGAAAAGTTTGCAACTTTCGGCTGTTCTGGATTTTTGTTTTTTTTTCGAATTTTAAGAAAACTATTTTCGGATGAAAGGAATTCTTGAAATTTGTAGTCTGTTCGTTGAATGCTGTTGGTGCATCTGGAATTGAAGCGTGATTATAAATTGCTCTACTTGCCAAATGTTTACACAAGCTATGAGGAGAACGTGCTTGTTTAAAGCCATATCAAGGCACAGATGGGACTACACAGATTAATATCATATTAAGGGTTGAGCACAATTGGATTGTCCTGGAATGGAAGCTTATATATTTCATGGAGTAGTTTCGTTTTAATGTGCAATTCGTGGGTGAGTTTGGAGAAGTTATTTTAAATTTCATTAATTTATTATAATTTTGGTACTATAAGACGAAGAGACATAGGACAATATTACGGCATTTACTTGCTAATCGACTGGGACAATGAGTATGCTTGTATGTGTTATGATTAAGATTGAAAGGGTCTTCATAGCTATTTCTGTATTTTGTCATTTTGTGGGGATACATAATTCAATTATCCATTAAATGAACTGATGCCTCTCCAACTATCAACAAAATCATGCTCTCTCTATTAGGCAGGTATCTCGTTTGCCTCAAATCTGTTTTATAGGTATTAAACTTTGATTTATATATTAAACTGGCATTGTTTTGGATTTTGGCCTCGAAAAAAATATTGGTGTTTGCACAACCAATGACCATTTAATCATCTACAATGATCCTCTAATAACAAGCATTTTTTTCTTTAAAATCAGTGATATCATTTGATACCAGGCGGGAATATCAAGAATTGTATCAGTATTGAAAGTGAGTGCCTAGCCAAATAAACATAAACATGGTTCCATGGACTCAACCAAAGTAAAATGCTTTACAATATTTTCGAGATATGTGCATACAAATTGTCAAATAAAATGTCTTGAGATCGAAAGTAGAAGAAAATCATCAAAGAAAATACTCTGTTCCGGAACCTTATTGTTCACTTGTAGTTTTCCAAATCAACACTGGGTATGCATGCGTGCGAAATATATGGAAGTGCCAACATAGACATTGTAATCCCCATTATAAATATTGTTAGATGCAACGAATATCCATAGCTTTAAAACTACGAAGGGATGTTGTGGACAAATTTGACATATCGAAGTTCAATGAATGAATGATGATTTTCTGACAAAAATCCAAATTGCGGGCCAAAGGTAAAAAAAGTTTTTTTGAATTAATAATTCAACAAGTCCAATTAAATATTGCTAACAATTCTTCTTGGCTAATTCATTTCAATAGTATATCTACAGTCTGTTTATGCCTTTACACAGTTTTGATCAGGGATAACATTTCTAAGCCTTTGTGAGTAAAGTGGGTCCGACAATTCGTCTGTCTGTATGTCTGAATGTCCGTATGCCTGCATGTCTGTTTGTCTGTTTGCCTGTATTTCTGTACCTCGATCTAGAGCCTAAGCCACTGGACCTATTTTCTAAAAACTCGGTACTTAAGGGTCTTCGGTGATTCCCTAGAGGAGAAATTGATTTTTTTTTTAGCTCTAAAACTAACGTACCCCCCATACACCCGTAATGCATACTCTTATTTATCTCGAAAACGGCTCTAACGATTTTGACAAAAAAAAAATAGGTGTGATATTATAGACATGATCTACATTTGGCTAAGAAAAAATTTTGGGAGTAAATGATATTAACGGTACCTTTCATAGAACGTTTTTTTTTTTGATTTTCGAATTTCTCATCAACGGCTCTAACGATATCAACTAAACTTTTTATGCAGAATCTCCTAAGCATTTTAAAAAATATAATCTTAAAATTTTTTCGAAAAAATAGTTTTTGGATTTTTAAAAAAATAATACAATTTTTTTCTTGAAAATTCAATATCTTGAAAACGGAAACACGAATAAATTTTTAAATTACGTTATAAAATGTATTTTATTGAATACTTATAATTTGCATATCAATTTTCTTATAAAAAATTTAAGGAAAAATTAGTAGGGGAGAGTGGGGCACATTTGAACACGGCGCACATTTGAACAATGCTTATAAAATTTTACTTTACTACTCTTTTTTAAAAGTAATTTAAAATTCTAACCTGTCAATACCATATCCATAAACATCATTGACTTTCCTTGAATCTCTCAGTTGTCTCGGACTTAGAGGTGAAAGGTCCTTTTGCTAGTGGAAGTGTTTCGTTTTTGTTTTTTCGTTGTAAGAGTTTAAAAAAAAATTACTGAGCGATTTTAAAACAGGAACAAATTTTTTTGGAGGTAAAATAAATTTTAAACTTAATTACGGTAAGTTTGTTATTGGATACCTTCAGTTAAATATTTATAATAAATTTTATGTCACTGGAACAGTTGGGGCAGATTTGAATAAGCGTGTTGGGGCACTTTTGAACATGTTCAAAACTGCCCGATTAGTTTTTTTTTAACATATTTAAGACATTTAAGAGAAAATTGAATCAGCTTCAAGCAATTAATCAAGCAATTTGTTATTTGTTCTATAGGGCAAGTATTGGTTTCAGGTAAAAAATATTTAAATTTAATAAAAGCTTTCTAGACAGGTCGAAAAAATCTTGAAATTTTTGAAGCTTTAACTAAAATATTCTAGTTTAAGCTAGTTTTATTCACAAAAATTGAAGCTTAGGCTTGGAAAACAAGCTAAAACTAAATGAACTTAGCGTTGGCTATTTTCAAATAGCTATTACTAGAAAACATCTTTAACTAGCTATCTAAAGCTTATTCTTATTCACTAAAAATCCAGTTTTTACTTAAAAATCAAAGTTTTAGATTTAGCTTTTTTTTCTTATTAATCTTTGTGGATTTTTGTTTTTTTTTTCTACAAATATATGAATATGATATAACAAAAGCATTAATTTTGAGTTTTATTGATAAGTTCCTATTAAGAAATTAATATAAAAATAAAACTTAAGACTTCTTTTATTCAGTAAAAAAATTATATCACTGTTCAAAAGTGCCACTTCCAAGTTCAAAACTACCCCTATATTGGTTGGAGATAAATATTTCATTAAATGAACCAAATATTTTTCTAAATTGAACGTCAATACCGCTGTTCCATGTGAGTAAAATATCAGGCCAATTGCTCGAATATATTAAAGGTTTTATCAGTCTGGAAAACAAAAAGTGTTCAAATGTGCCCCACTCTCCCCTAGACAAAAAGCATAGTTTAGTGTGTCTGTAAGTCTGTATGTTTGTAAATCTCTCTCCAGCCTAAACCATTAGACCTACGAGTATGTTCTTCAATCCCGGTAGTTAAGGGTCTTCGGTGATTCCCTAGAGTGAAATTGAAATTTTTTTTTAGTTCTAAAACTAACGGTACACCCCATACACCCGTAATGCATAATCTTATTTATATCGAAAACGGCTCTAACGATTTTGGTAAAAGAAAATAAGTGTGATATTATAGACATGAACTACATTTTAGTAAAAAAAAATTTTGGGGAAAAATGTTACTAACGGTACTTGTCATAGAACCGTTTTTTTGATTTTCGAATTTCTTATCAACGGCTCAAATGATTTTAACTAAAAATTTCCACCAGGAGCTCCCTTAAGCTTAAAATAATATTGTATATAAAAATATTTGAAAAAAATATTTTTTTTTCTGTTTTTTGAAAAAAAAAATCCAATTTATTTTTTGAAAAATCAGTATCTTTAAAACAAGTGAACTATTATTTTTTTAAATTATTTCCTAAAATCTATACATCTAAGTACTTAAAATTAGCATCCCAAATTCTGTTCTCGAAGAATCTTAAGGAAATTTGTTATATAAAAAATTACTTTAATAATAAAACGATTTTTAAACTTTGTTTGCATAAATTCATACTTTTACAGAAATCAGACGGCAATTCCATGCATTTGAACATTTTTATCCCATTAAATCCATGTCTTCTATTTTTTTGAAATGTATTTGAAATTAAAAGTACTTAAACATAAGAGCAAGTTCGTGCGATCCAGTAGATATGGGCATATGGGTGCAATCGATCTGTTAGATACTACAAAATACAAAAATTTTACCAAAAAATATTCTTTCATATGATCGAAATGATAGCAGTGAACAAATGGCTGTTGTATCGACCTAGGCTTACCAATTCTGAGTGATGATAGCTTGCTTTAGTAAACTTCAAGTCTGTGCGCTAAATGTAGATTTATGCTTTGCCAGCAAGCAAAGTACGAGTAACAAACGTGGACGACGTACGTTCTAATATGATAGTAAACAATATTAAAATGAAGAAATTGAAAGTACACATAGCTATCCCAAAATCACTTCCAATTCAAAAACCCAGGGATTATGATGTACCTCAAGGTAGTCAACTTGGTCCACTATTCCTTATAGTTGCTATCAGTGGATTTATAAATCAAATTTTACCTATAAGAGAACCGATGAATCAATTAAACGAACCAACCAAGAGTTGGAATTGTCGCTAACTTCCCTACATTTTTCGATCAAAAGAAGAAGACAACTTCTATATGGGGGTAGGCAATTTACTTAAACTGAGTAACTTAATGCGAATCGAAAATAGTAATTTGGTAATCACATGGTGCTCGTATATTCTAAGAGGTACAAAAAAGTTGTACAACGAAGAAGTTGCAGGACTACACGAAAATCAATATTTGTGACAGTCAGTCCCTCGTATCATTATCGGATCTAAAGTAAATTACTACCTAGATTAAATTACTATCGAAACAACATCACTGATAGCAACTATAAAGAATAGTGGACCAAGTTGACTACCTTGAGGTACACCATAATCCCTGTGTTTTTGAATTGGAAGCGATTTTGGGATAGCTAACTGGTCATGTGTACTTTCAATTTTCAGTACAGGGAAAATAGGATATTTGCCTTTCAGTCTGACTATTATGGATTTCAATAAGCTATCTTTAATTTAAAGCTCTTACAGGATTGCCGTAGTGAGCATTAAAAATTGCCGCAAATCTCAGAAAAATATTTGCTTCCAAAAGCTCGAAAAAGCTTAAATCCTGAAAGTTATATAAAACAAACCAACGAAAATGCCATACGAATTTCTATCAACTTGGCAATGGTAACTCTGATTCAGTGTTGTTTTTTAATAAACACAATAAAGGTTGGTTGCCAATTGGCGATCAGTTCCATGGAGCAGATAGGTCATGGTGGTGGTGGGTTGTACGTGAGCTCAAAGAAGATTACACAAACAATTTTAATGTAACTCAGTGATTCTTTTTCTTATTTCAGTGGCAATTTCTTAAGTTAAGGTGCCGTGCAAACAGCAGCAGGCACCAGTGCATCTGAAAAAGCTCTTCCATAAGGCCTGTACTGCAAATGTAAATTGAACAGAGTATAGGAAAGTCGCTCCCTCGAAAAACCAACTAGACCTTAATAAGACTTTGGTCATCTACTTCCTACTGTTTAGGGTACCAGAATGAATGACTGAAAATTTGATATGCTGCTTTAAGAGGATGAACCTTCTACCCCACGTAGACTTCTAAGCAGTGGAAAACCAAGCCTAAAATGACACGCACAATAATGAAGAACTTTCACAATGAACTTGTTCCTTACGGAGGTAGCTAGTTAAGGCTAAGCACTAAGCTAGCTGTAGGGACATTTTGGTTCAGGAATTTAAATTTTATCATGAGAATTAATCAAAAAATGTCACAAATCAATAAATAAAACAAAAAAGGCCTTAAAACAAAAAATGGTCTGAGCATTTAATATTTGGGTCTACTAAAAACTCCCCAAAATTTGTGCATCATCAAGTTCTAACCTATAAACACTTTGTCTAAAATAGCCCCAATGCCACTCACAAATAATTTAAATTCTACAGCAGTTCAATTCTTTTCTAAAAATTCGACAATCCTTTTAATCCATTTCTAATTCCTGTAAATCATTTCCGAACAATTTATAACCCCAACACCTCGAAACTGGCATTTCCATAATCCAGTAAAATTACCTCATCCGATATCACTAATAAACAAAAACAACAAAAGTCCGAATGGATTTGGTTAGCTAAATCATTGCCATCATTGCTCTTCGTTAGGCCTTACATTCGCCATCCTCACCATTTCCACAATGGACTCCATTATACGACGAACGAAAATCCTTTGCAACTCAGTTTGGCTCATCCACTCATGAGTCTTAGTCTGGCTGTTGCATCACTTCCGAACTAAACAAATGAATGGCATCCGAGTTGTAAATTCGTAACTCTCCATTTAATTTATCCTTCTAACAGGAAATTCGCCGGATAAATGGGGAATCTCTTTAGACAGAGGCAGAGCCTTCGGTTCGGAACATGCTTCATTGTTTCCAATGTTGTTGCTGTTGTTGTATTGCTGAGTGCTGATAGTTATCTTTCACTTTGTCTAGCCAGGAATTTCTTCCTCATTGTATAAGCCCCCCCAATGCATTCTTGATGTTATTGGATATCCTTGCAATGAAGATAAGGGAAATAATTACCCGAAAATTAGTAGCAGAATTCGAAGGTTAAAGGATCATCTTTAAAGGATTCTCCTGCGGAGTGAACTTTAATAGAATTGAATCTTTAAGTCTTCAAGGATAAGATACCTCGGTACAGCTGTCATCAAAGTTTCTGTTTTTTTTTTTTTGTTTTTTTTTTGGTGGAAACACCGCGTATCACCGATGTTACACCGTTTTCGTCGCGGCGCCATTCAACGAAATTTGAATGGAAAATTTATGATGCGACAAACGGAAGAGAATTTATTTGCCATCACATGGCATGGGACAGAGAGATACCCATAGCGAGATGGATCCATGAAAATTATTCAACCTGAAGGATGTATGATAATTTCCGGCGGAAAAGTAATCAAAAATCGCTTAGTTGAATATAAATACAAAACGCGAACGAATGTCGCAGACAGTACATAGTTTTATGAAGAAAATATCTAAAGGTGTTACTTTGGTCCTTGTTGCAATATAAAAGGATATCAGGTGTATTTTGATTTCTTTCAAAATGAATTTTGTATTAAATTTCATACTGTGTCGTGAAGTGAGATTAAAAATTAAAAATCAATCGGAAATCAATTTAGTTTTCGGAAAAATTCATCAAATACAAATATTTCTTAGGGGAAATGGTATTTTAACTTTGTTTAGGTAAAAATCATGTTTTTTTTTATTTTCAGTGCAATGTATGTTCCGCGAAAAAATATCAAAGATATGCCCATTGTTTTTATTTATGTAGTTTGGAAACTGGAAGTATTCCAATCGATTATTACCATGGCAACACATCTGAACGAAGTATTTACTTTCTATTCGTATCTTGTTCAGTTCCGCCCTAATTTGAGACAATATTTACTGTTCAGAAATATACTCGTACATTTGGGCTTATGAAAAAGCTCCAACGCAAAGTGTTTTTCTAAGTTTATCTTCAGATCTACAAGTTCATATTCTCTATCTTCGCGATTTGTCAAGATCTTGTAAGGTTGAAGTTAATTTGAGGTTTAACTTTTATTAATCCCTTTCCAGTCTTCAAACATGATTGATTGAAATATAACTACAGTTGAAACTCAATTAACCGGGATGGTCGGGATCGAGCTCATCACGAATAATCGAAAATCCCGGATAAAAGAACTTTTTTTTTCTCAAAAAAAAAAAATAAATAAATAAATAAAAAGAAATTGATATTTAATTCATTTTTTTTTTATTTAAAAAAAAAAAAAAAAAAACATTAAATTATTCCATAAAACAATTCAGTCCATTTTCAGCACATATTTTTGTTTATACCTACATAGATTTGTTTCTTTTACGGATAATAGAGTTTTGTACGGATATTCGAGTTTTTTAGGTCAAATATTTTCATCACGGATAATAGAGCGTCCCGGTTAATCGAATCCCGGATAATCGAGTTTCGACTGTAATACAAAAGTATTGGTCATAGTACGGAGCCTGGCTGATTTTCAAATTAAACTTTGTATTTCGAATTCCTTTTCGAACCTTGCGCCTTACAGGACGCCTTGATAATACATGTAATATTAATGTTCCTGAATCAACATTTTTCATTAAAATTGAAGATGTCGAAACTTGTTCCAATATTACATCCATGAATGTTTCGAAGTGATAATCTGAAGTTCAGATCAAGAAACCTGAATAAGCCTCAATAACTCAATACTCGTAATATTAGACATTCGCAATAAATTAGAAGTTTTTTCAAATGAAAAACCAATGTTTTACCAAAGCAGCATTTTGGTTTCAACATAACACATTGCACCAAGTTCTTACATTAAGTAGGCTCATTAAATGAATATTAAAAGAAATGAAAAAATTAAATCTGCAGAGCCAGGATTGCTTTATGTAGAAAATGCTTTTGATACGGTGTGGCACAATGCAGTTATGAAAGCTAATATAATTGAATGTCCAGCTCTACCAAGAAAAATGTTTTTCCTGACATTCCTCAGGGATGTGTCTTATACCCTATGCTCTTTAATGTTTTTACATCTGAACTTCAAGTTATTCAATATAACTAGATTTTTATGTATACAGATGACATTGCGATATACTAATCCGATGAACATTAGGCGAAGATAATTATAAATAACATTCAAATCGATCTCGCTCTCATTTTTGAATACTATAAATAAAAATTAATAAAATCTTACCTGTCGTTACTGTAGCAAATTAATATTTTTTAAAGTAATTTTTAAAGTGATATTTCTCCATATCTATATTGATTTTCAGTTGCCATACACAAAATGGCTGTCATATCTCTGTGCTGTGCAATGACTTAAAAAATATTGTAATTTTCTTATAAGCGATAAAATTCTATTTAATAAAACTTATATATCGATCTTATTTACTCGGGATGACCAATTCAAAAACTGCTTTATGAAAATTTCAAACATCTTTTCTAAAAAGGAGATCCGGGCCGAAGTTCACTTTCGCCCCGAAGTTCACTATGAAAATTTTTCTAGTTTTTAAAGAACCACAGACAGCGACACGACTTGCTGTTATGCTCAAGTTCCTTGGGATTTAAGAATTGTACAACTACTAAAGTATTAAGAGCTCAAAAATAGATTATATGCAAACAAAATTTTAAAAAATCGTTGCAGTAATTAATAAATTATTATTTTTATGTCTGAAATTTTCCTTGAAAAATTTAGTGAGTCAACTCTTAGTACTTTGAAAAAGAAACGCTTACTCGTTTTCAAGATATTGAATTTTCAAAAAAAAAAAAAGAATTCAAAAATCCAAAAAATATTTCGTTTGAAAATTTGTATATACAATATTATTTCAAATTCCAAGCAGCTCCTTTATAAAAATTTTAAAATCTTAATATTTGGCCGTTTCTTAGATATCGAATTTTTCATTTTTTTTTAAATTCAAAAAATATTTCTTTTTTTAGTTTTGAAATACAATGTTTTTTGAACTTCTTATAGAAGCTTCTCTATAAAAAAATTTTATTAAAATCCATTAAGCCGATAATGAAAAATTCAAAACTTGTAAGAATGATTCTATGGTAAGAACAGTCAGTAATATCTTAATTTAAATTTTTCTTGTGACTTATAGGTACTACATATATACGGCAAGTTATGCATTCGTAAAAAAATCGAATTCGAGATTTGGATTAAAGTTGACATAACGATGATAGCGAAGACTAAAAAAGTGGGTCTCGCAATTCTGTGTGTCTCTCTGTCGGTTCGACTACACCTTAAACGACTCGGCCGATTTTCTTTAAACTTGGTAAGTAGATATCATTTTCCATTTCCGAAAAATGGTTATCGAGGGTACCCCCCAAAGAACATTTTTTTTGTTTTCGATTTTCTCAAAAACGGTACAACCGGTTTTGATCATTTTTTTTGCTAAAGGTCCCCAAAAACTTGAATAGAATTGTGTATTCAAATAAAAAATTTCAAATTTTTTTTTTCAAAACTCCCATGCTAAATATTTTTTAAACTTGATACAAAATAGTTTCTCAATATAATCTACAAAATGTGTGAAAAAAAAATTATTTTACCGAAACAAATATTAAAAAATGATTTTCAAAAATCGTATTTTTTTCGAAAACGGCGCCTAGAATCTTGATAGACTTCTTCTGATTTTTGTTTTTGTACTATGTATGATGTTTATTGAAAGTTGTTGCTGTGATGACGTGGGTTATAGGTATTTATCTTTATGATGACGAAAGAATCGATATAGCGGTCCGACTTGGAATTTTAGGTCTGAAATTTAGGTATGAGACTTCGGTTTTTTTTATAGGATACTGATGGAAACGTACTGATAATCCCCTGGACCTGGATGTTGCTCGCAATAGGAGAGATTTAAGTTTGGGTATCGTATTGACAAATAGACAAGTTTGATGTCTTTCTGCCAGTAAACCTTGTTGGCTGCGATAGCAGGGAGTAAATTTATATTTTTTTTTGTTCGGAATGTTGATTGGAGAAGGTGCGGGTTGCTTAGATTCGAGAGTGGACTCGATCGAATCTCAATACTAGTTCTCGAGAAATTTAAGTCGAAAAACAATTTTTACCAATTTTCAATAGAATTTTATATAGTTTTTTTATTTTTTGTAAAAAAACTGTAAACTGATTTTTTTGAAATTTTCACCAGTTGTCAAACACATTATTTTTCGTAAAATAAAATTATTTTGAGTTTCAAATTGTTTTCCGTTCTTAGAATATCTGGGTTATGAAATTTTTTTTTTCAGTTTTTTTTTTTATTTAAAAAATAACGGTATGTTCATTTTTTTCCAAATTCATACCAAATCTGTATGACCTTATAACGAGTACATTAAATTTTATTTGAAATCAATAGCATTACTTTTTCGTGAGATATTTGAAACTAACCAAAATTTTTACTTTTTTTTTTAAACCGTTATAGTGAAAAAACTACTTACTGAATTTTAATAAACGCCCTTTCAGCCTTTTTTGAAGTTATTATCTATTAAACAAAATTTATTTGAAGTCGATATATTTACTCGTTCTTGAGATATCGACGACAAAAAATGGTACCAGAACGTACGGACGTACGAACGTACGCACGTACGAACGTACGTACACACACACACACAGACATCTCTCTAAAAATGATTGATATAGCCTGTAGGGACCTTGAAACGTCGAGAAATGTCAAAAATTCCAATTTGACAAATCGGACCGATTACAATAACTCCCTATGGGAAGTTAAAACGCCTATTAAAGTGTCATTAAAAATACTAGGGCAAAATTTAAAACAATCTAATATTAAGCGCTTAGCAAATTGTTAAACTTTTAGTGATTAACTAACTCTTCGTTAATTTTAAACCATTTCTTTCGTTTTACTAACTATGTAGTAAATTATTAAATGCCTTTTATCAAAAATGGTTGCATCTGAACCCGTCCAAACAATGACAGTTCGCGAAAAAATACAAAGCAAACAAAACTAAATCTGAGGAACGGACTTAATAATTTGATTTGTCAGAAGTCAAAGTGACAACCACAATTTATTTCTCCCAAATAAGTGTAATGTAACTAGTACTAATAATTCCTGTGAAATTGGACTCCCACGGTCTTGGGTTTTCAGGTTTTCCACCAAGAACCGAACTGTTGTCTTGTCAGAACTATAACTGGAGTAATATTCTCCATCGTCCAGCTCTTCAAAAGGATTTGCTCGGACTTAAAACATCGCACTTTTCTGAACAAAGCTGAGTCTTCAAACATATCGAAATCTTCTTCTTCTGAAAAAATTTTATATTATTTTATTTACTTTTAAAAACAATTAGCTCACGAATCATACAAAAAAAAAACAAATTTAACTATTTCAAATTAAATTGCCAAGAGAAATGACAGAAGTCATATGGATTTAGCAAATTATAAAAAGTTAAAGTAGCCAATTTGTGATATTAACTTTAGTAAAATGTTCAGAGATAGTAATATGTTAAAATCGTTTAAAGTTAGCAAAATTCTTAGTATTTTACTAAAATGGCTTCAACATATTACTTAATCGTTCAAAATTTTGCGCCACTATCTTCCTGTTGTTTACAACAACTTTAAACTTGTCAAACATAAATGATAAGTCGTGTCGAAGTATTTGTACCGTGTCGGTCTCGCACCCGCAATGTGTTTTGTTTCCTACGACAATTGACCTCACAAACGACCGACGATGTTCATAACTCTGACCAACTGCAAGGTGTTTTAAAAAGAACCACAATTTCTTTAAAAAAAGGATGAAAGTTAATAGCAAACAAAATGTGTTCCTAAAGCGAAATTGAGTCTTTAAAAATGTCTTTCCGTGCCAGGCCAAAGAAAAAATTAAAAAAAAACAACTCTTAAGGACGAAATTCTATTTTTGGTTGCGAACAATTCTGCTACTAGACACAGTATGTTGGCTGGCAATCTTCTCTGCCTGTAGCCAAATTCATATAGCGTCTGACAAATCGTCCTTTTATCGCAGGACATATGTTGCAATGATCTCCATCTTCCCATATTCTCCCCCCCACCACCCGCAATCTCTTCCACTGATGGAAGAAGATTGGTCTATTTGCAAATTTATAGCTGCAATCAAAAGAAAAGAAACATCGAACAGACGATTTTTATGCTGCCAATTTGAAAGCCAAACCAGATTGAGAGAGAAAGAGCAGCCTGCTAAGAGTTGAGCTCATCGTGAGGACTAGGATTCTACTGCAGACAGGAGTGGGAAATTTAGGAGAAAAAAAATTACAAAAACACGAATCGAAGTCGACTCTACTGGAATGCCTTGCTTTTGGCCACTGAAGCAGCACCCATGCGATACGAATGCAAATACCATTTCAAGTCCAGCATCGATATGTAGGTCTGAAAAAGGAGTGAGAAACACAAAAAAAGGAACAAATCGCTTAACTCCTAAGCTGGATGTGGCACACACTGAAACTGAAACCGAAAACTAAGCGGACCACCCGCCCAGCCTTTCGGTTGCCCGAGCCAAAAGTGTATTTTAATAAAAAACTTCAATCACTGCCAATAAAGATTTTCCCTCGATTTGGGGATGGATTTGTCCAGAGGAACAGAACAGCAGTGCAGGGGTGGCTGAAAGATTCCCCGAGACAGAAGTTTAGTTTGCGTAGGCAGATAGATCGGAAAACGATTTGATTTGATTCATTCAAAAGCGTTGAACCAAAAATCAATTGCCTTCGATCTCTGACGATTGAGTGAGTTCGTTCATTCGTTCGATTCGCGTACGACGACGGTGACGTGGAAGGGGTGAACCGTATGCCACAGCACCCTCGTCGCCTGGGCACATTTCGATTGCGAGGGATGCAGTAGGTTATGGTTTCATTTGGAACGATGTTACTCAGTCAGCGCTTTGATTGTGTTGGCCTTTGTACTAAGCCACGTTTTCTCCTTGGCTGTCTAGTTGGTTGGATGGGTGGGGAGATGGGTTATGCGGGTCCTGAAATCGTTTGTTTTGAAAAGGATTAAGAGCAAGTAGCGTACTGCCATCTGAATTGCCTGATGGGAAGGCAACACAAACAAACAAGCAAAAAATACTGCTATTTTATTCCTCTTCACTTCGTTTGTGACGATTGTGCGCTAATTGTTTTCTATTCAGATGCCGTTCCTGAGTTTTGATACGTTTGTTTTTGTTGAATCGAGAGGTGGGGGCTCGAGTTTGATTGTCCCTTTCGTTATTTGTGTTCTTTGAATGAAGGTGGAATGGGATTGGAATTCATTTGATTACCTATCGATGAGTTTTTATTGAAAGTATTGTACAGAGTTAACTTGTAGAGACTGTAAGGATTTAAATTCTAACAAAAAGCAAAAGGCCTATTTTAGATATTAAAACAATTAATAGAAGACTATGAAGCACACATTGAAAATACGTAGCCGAATAAAGGCTTTGTCAAGGGATTAAATAGCAAGTACAAAACTTGACTATAACTTTATTGAAATATATTTACAACAGTTTTCAAAAAAAATAGTCTATTTTTTTCTTTAGAGTTTGTAAAGATAAATCAATAGAATTATTAAATAATTTCCTAATAAAAAAGAGTTGATAAGTCTTAGAAGAGGAACTGTTTGGATTTATTTTGCAACAATGTAACCAGAGTATAACCTCTTGACTTGAGTGTGTTGGACTGTCACGTATAATATCTGGGTTCATTTCCCAGTGACTGTCACCTAAAAACAAAAAAAAATGTGGCTTTCAATCTTTGATTTCTGGACTCGAATACGTTCCGTGAATTCCAGCCAAGAACACACACAAAATAAAATGCACGACTGGGTCGCATGAACTTGCTCCTACGTAATAGACTAGGAATTTTGAAAACGAATGTTATTAAAAAAAACTGTTCATAATTTTTTTAATTCTTTTAGTAGTAAGAGACAAAAACAGAATGCTATGCAAATAATTTCTGTATGTTTCCTTTTACTTGCGATATACATACATCTAAAAATACACCTTGGTCTAAGGACATGTTAAAGATAAAGCAGAGCGGCGCTACAAGGTTAAATCTGCAATTTTTTAAAAGAGCTGATGGTATACTGTCCGGCGCAACCGAAAAATTATTTTCAAGAGAGGATAAATAAGTTAGTAAGTCACATTCTGATAAATATAAATTACCAACATCGATGGAAGATTTATAGTCAACGAAATTATCACACTTTAAATTCAAATCGATAAAATTGGATTGGAAAAACGATGCAAAACTATTGCAGATAACATTAATGTTATCGGAGGAGATGCCATTGTAAGCGATGCTGGATGGAATCCCAAGCGATTTTCTTTTCGCATTCAAAAAAGACCAAAAACATTTTGGATTTGCTTTAATATTAGATTCTAGAGAACACATGTATTGCTTATAAGTAAATTTCCTCAGAAATTCATATTCTTTTCTTATTTGCTTAAAATGATTATGAAAAGAGACACAAACCTTGCTCTTTTTTTGGAATTTAATCATTATATTTCTTAGCCTAGATAGGCTCTTATTGAACCAAGGAGGCTTTTTCGAATTTTTAAATAGTTTCTTAGGTACGCAATCCGAAATCGTAGATTCCAAGATGTTCTGTAACATAGTAAAAGCTATCTGCACATTTGAACAATTAAAGATAGGTTGCCAATCAATACATTCTAAATAACTATTCATTGCACTATAATCAGCATTTTTGAAATCATATTTTGGTACATTATTACAAAGCGACTTAAATTCATTTAAAACAGATAAGTTAAATTTAATTTCAAGCGATTTGTGATGTATACTATTTTCTAGTAGTTTAAAACTTGCTTCATTTAAATAAGCTTCTAGACCACTATCGACAAAAACCAAATCCAAAATACGATCAATAGAATTCAAGATATTATTAATTTGATACATATTCAAAGATGTAATGCTATCAATTAAACTTAGTTCAAAATCTTTGGTAATATTACAAGGAAACATTCTTTTTTCTTCATTTGAAAACAACCATTTAACATTTGGCAGATTAAAATCTCCAACAACAACAAAATAACAATTTTCATCGATAGTATCGAAAATATTGGTTATATTTTTAACATGAGCTTCATAAATTTCAAAATTTGATAAAGGTGGTATGTAAGAAACAAAAAAGTAAACATGGATTATATTAAAAGATGGTCGAATAGGTATATCTACACATACACAAATTTGTTCAATATTTCCCGAAACATTAGATAAAATAATTTCCTTACTTGTATATTCAGATTTTATAGCAAATAAAACACCACCACCTCTTACTAGCCTAGATTGTTCATAAGAACGATCTTTGCGAAATACATTGAAGTTTGTGTTGAAATATTCACTGGTTAAAAAGTTCTTGTTTAACCATGTTTCGGTAAGAGCAATAGCATCATATGAACAGTCAGTAGCAGCAATAATGAATTCATGAGACATTACAATGATATCGATTTGGGTGGCCGTGGCGCGATGGATGTGTGCTCGCCTGTGAACCTCATGATCACAGGTTCGATCCCTGCCGTCGCACAGTGTGGGAATTCGCGAATTTAGCGGAATAAAATTGATAACGCTTGCATTTTAAATTTTTTTGTAGTTTTTTTTCTGTTTAGTTCATTGAAAATGTCTATACAATCAAATGTAACTCACATTTTAGTCATATTTTATTTAAGTTTTTGTAAAATGGGCTTTGAAATGACAGGTTGTTCACACCAAAAAGTACTTTTTTTTTGAAAATCATAATTTACAAAAAAATCTTTTGAGGAATGATGTATTGTTTAATTTTATTACAAATATGAATAAAATAAAGAAAAAAGTTAATTATTATCAGAATTTACTATTTTTTTTGCAAACCGATATGTCAATGCCGTTGTTTATGAACTAAAGAAACTCCATTCTTAAAAAGGGTATTAAAACAAACAAGAAATTCTATTTCAAAGGAAGTCTTAAATTAGTTTTATTTCTAGACAATCAATGTTTATTTTTATATTAGTAAGTATTGTATCACGAAATTTCATCTGGCATGCATCATCAAGAATACCAAAAATTAAAAGAACCGAACACTTCCTGTCGAAAAAATACAGTTTCACTGGAATAGACAATTTTTATTTATCAATTCTGTTATTCTTGTAAAATAAAAAGCAAGTTTAAAACAATTTTATTTAATTGTTTTTATATGTTTTGTTTTTATTGTGAACAATTTTACCTTTGCTATAATTTTAACTACATTCAACAATTCAACATATGTATGTACATATAACACATTTTATTTACATTTTAGATTAGTTTGCAATATCCAAAATTTCAAGAACCTCAGGCTCTAAGTTACTTCGTTTTCTTTTAGGAATATACCTTAGGCTTGCTAGATATGGATCTGATGTATTTTATGTAAGATACGCATAAAAAGCACATTTGCTCTTCAAATAAAAAATTAGTTTTTTTTTATTTTTAACTTAATTTATTTTTGTTACTATTATTGGAATACCCTTTATCCGATATAATAGTTTTTTTTTTATTAATTGATAGTTTCCGTTTTTAATTTTTTAAATAACTTAGTTCTTTTTTTTCTTACTGTTAACTTTGAATTTGAACACCCTGTATTTTTGTTGTAACTATCAAATTCACAAAATTATTTTTTTTTGGAACACCCCGTGAAATAAAAAAAGTTTTTTTAGTTTATAACATTCTTCTTCTAACCAAATCCCAAAAAGTTATTCGATTTTGACGGTATGCCATCATTTTTTTGCTGGATAGTCATTAAGAAACATTGAAAAAAAATATATCACAACATAATTGGGGTGTCAAATTTTAGTGATTCTTGATAGATAATAAATCAAGCTTTGCAGTGAATATTGTTTCGAGGCGCAATAACGCGGAATAACTAAAGTTTTGCTCTAATAAAGGTACAAACATCGAAAAAAAACACATTTTTTTAACTTCAACCATCAAAAAAAAAATGTGAAACACCCTGTGAAATAAAAAATTACTTACATTCTTATACCTTTATATTTAGGAAATATAAAAAAAATAAAACTTTTATTAAAACACACACCAAACTCATGAAAAAAAATTAAGAGCAAAGTAATCTCTTCCAGCAAATATACAGAATAAAAATCGCCAACTGCAACTTCAATGCAATTTTTTTTTTGTTTACATGATCCCCACCCAACAGTGCTTTTGTTATCACTTTCTACAATCTTTTAGCTTTAAGAAAAACCGGTTTTGGCATCAATCGAGACTAGTCATTTTTCGAATTAAATTCCGCTAAATTCGCGAATTCCCACACTGTGCGTCGTCTATGTCGTTTAAATTCCATTAAAAACCTTTCTAAAATTGTCATCAATGGGTAGCTGATTTGCTCATTACATGTTGTTCAGGCATAACACTAACAACATGTAATTGAGTTAAACTAGTATACCCAACAAGGATGAACACGAATAAAATAATGTGAATTATAAGCGACATAGAAATAAGACACGGCATTCTCCGCTTTAGTTCAGCCGCCATCCTTGGAGATAAAATATCTGAGACAACAACCTTCAGTCTCAGAACATCGTGCCACACATCTTTCCTATCCTTCTTTCTCTTCTTAACTTCACGCCCGCGCTGTGTTGTGTGTATGTCTCTACCTCAATATACAGCCAAAACTACTGGAGCTATTTTCTTCAAACTCGGTACTTAAAGGTCTTCGGTGATTCCTTAGAGGGGAAATTGAATTTTTTTTTCTAGCTCCGAAACTAATGGTACCCCCATACACCCGAAATGCATAATCTTATTTATTTCGAAAACGACTCTAACGGTTTTTGACAAAAATTAGGTTTGACATTATGGACATGGACAACATTTCGGTCAAAAAAATTTTGGCGGCAAAATGTTATTAACGGTATCTTTCATGGAACCGTTTTTTTTATTTTCGAATTTCTCATCAACAGCTCTTACGATTTTAACCAAAATTTTTATGCAGGAGCCGCCTTAAGTTTAAAATAATATTGTACCCAAAAATATTCGGAAAAATATGTTTTGGGATTTTTGAAAAAAAAAAACAAGTTTAATTTTTTTGGAAAAATCAATATCTCTAAAACGTGTGAACGATTATTTTTTGAAATTATTTCCTAAAATCTATACTACTTATTACTTAAAACTGCATCCATAATTTTGTTCTCGAAAAATTTTAAAGAAACTCGTTATATAAAAAATTACTTTAATAATAAAACGATTTTTAAACTTTGTTTGCATAAATTCATACTTTTCCGGAAATCAGACGGCAATTCCATGAACATTTGAACATTTTTATCTCATTAAATCCATGTTTTATATTTATAAAATGTATTTTTAATTCGAAAGTACTTTTACATAAGAGCAAGTTCGTGCGATCCAGTCGTGCATTTTATTTAAATCTGTGAAACAGTTTTTGAGAAAAAAAAAATATGTATAAATTTTTTTAAAAAACTTAGTAGTTAACGTTATTTTTGGTCTTAAAAAAAAAAAACTCGTGTGGGGCGAAAAAGTAAAAAATGATATCTTCCAAGTTTGACGAAAATCGGCCGATCCGCTTAGGCTGTAGTCGAAAGGATAGACAGACAGACAGAATTGCGAATCCCACCTTTTTGGTCTTCGCTATCATCTTAATGTGAACTTTTATTAAAATCTCGAGTTCGAATTTTGTTTAACAAATGCCTAGTACTTATAAGTCGCAAGTAAAAATGTCAAGCTATTACCAGTGTTGTTCCTCTACGTGTCGACTTTGATTGTCTACATTAATGCGTAGACAATTGTGTCGACAATGTAGACAATGTAAACAATGTAGACAATGTCGACTATGATGTCGACAATGTACACAATGAAGACAAAGCATGCCAGCCAATCTGTCATCTGTCATTCTTGATCTCTCTGTCACATTGTTTACTTTATTAAAGAAAATTTCAGGTGTTGATTTGAGTTTTTATTCAAATATTGGTCGACGAAAAAATAAAGGTTTCGATCAATTAGGTTTTCCTTTATCACAATAACAAATATGTAGCATATTCTACAAAATACTGCAGAAAGCCGTCTTCGCAGCCACAGGTAAATAAAAATTTGTTAAAAAAAGCATATTTATATCCTAATAATAATGCCTTCACATTCATTTACGAAAGGAATGCCTGTAAGCAATCCCAATCACCTGCGACATCTGAATCCGGCGATGTCTCTATGATTGTTTTGATTGATGACAATGATTTTGGCTCGAGCTCTGATTTATTAGACGAAACATAATCATGCTTATTTTGACATTCTCATGAATAGTCTATTCGTTAGAATGATTCTATTCCTTCGAATGAACTTTCTTAATTTTGAGATTCGAACGAATAACATTCATTTGCGAAAGATAGCATAAAATGAACTTCAAAAAAGATTTATTTTCATTGTCAGCTGTTTGACATTTACTATATTTCTATTTGAATTAGTATGACCGTTTTACTTTTTTTTTTTGTAAACATTTTATAGATGTTGGATAAATAATCAAGAAACAAAATAAATAATACACTTTTTCATTATAAAGTAAAGTTTAACCATAAAGAACTACATATTCATTAATTTTTGTGTCAACTCAGCTGTTTTGAAACTATTCTTAAAAAAGTAAGTTGTTCATTACGCGTTTTAAATTTTTATTTTGTTTTCGTATACACTTGGTCACACTAAAATATTAAAAACAAAAGAGAAGTGTTTGTGAAATGTCAAAACCAAAAGGTGAAATCTTTGTTTATTTGCAATTGTTTTGTGTATTGTTTAATAATTTAAATTTCTTGAATAAAAACATAAAATAATAAATAAAAATATGGCATTTGTGTTGTTTATATAAATTAAGATGGTGTTGAAGAAGTGCAGAGGAGAAGGATAGTGGATGCTTTTTTTCTTTCCGTATCAACGCGGGTGGTAAAAAAAACCCTTTGCTACCTCCGGGTTTTCTTCCATTATTTTAATTAACTTTTGCTTTTGTTCGCGGTTTGTCCAGTTGGAATGCGACCTTTTAACATAAAAAAACAAAAAAAAATAATAAAAGTAATTTATTTTCCATGAAATAATTAAAAACTTACATGTTTTGTTGTTTACTCGACAGAAAAATTCAAACGACACAAAAATGACATTTAATTCTATTCTTTCGAATGTCAAAATTGAATTAGCTTTCGCAAATGAATGAACTTTCTATGGATTGGGTGAACTTTCGATTTGTTCGATTAACATTCTAATCGCCGAGTCTCAAAATTAAGTTTCAACGAATTCGACTCACTTTCTAACGAAAGAGAATGTCAAAATAAGCACCAATAAGAAAAATTGAATGTCTACGTTGTCTACATTGTTGACCTTGGCATGTAGACAATCATGAATTGTATACGTTGAATTGTCTACACGTATAGACAATCGTGTAGTCTACATTTTTTGTCTACATGGAACAACACTGGCTATTACCTTACTCCCAAAACCACCGGCCATTTTTACAGAGAAATTACATTATAAGAAACGAACACATTCCTATTGCCACCTCAATCCGTGATCGAAACTTAACTTTCGCTCCCATTATTTACAAAGCTTATTCTACTCTTGGATTTATTGAGCGGTGGCAAAAAGAATTCTACAATCCCTACGTGACGAAGGCTTTTATCCAAGCCTCTCCTCGAAAATTCATCTCAGGTCTGGTCCCCGTATTACTAGCTCCATATCAATCGAATTGGTTAATTCGTTTCGCCTTACGTGATCTTGGTTGGGATGATTCTTTAACCCTTCCTCCTTATCTAGATCAGTCAAAGCTGTTAACATTGCAAAAATTATATACCCGTCTTAACAATGCTGACATTATGTTTATTCATCATCTTCAGTTATAAAATAGCAGTATTGACTGTTGTTGCCTGCTCCAAAAGGTCTCTCTTAATACCAACCTGCACCGGTTTAGATCTGTAGGAGATTCTTTCGTCTTCAAAACTATCGTACCAAATACGGCCAAAATCAACCTTTGACGAGGATAAGTTGTGTAAAGTTAATATATCTGACCTTAACTACAGTGAAATTGCTTTAAAATATGACTTCCTGAGTATACCTTCCTGATATAAAGGGTGTACCATAATTTGTGCATAGTATTTAAGGACATGATTCTTGGGTATATTCTTAGAAAATAATCGTGCCTCAGTAAGGGCCTACCTCTAATTTTTATATCATAGATCGGGGATTTAAGAAAAGGCTTACTTTGGTGTACCACTGTACCCTGACCCATGTTAACGGTAATTGCGCTGTTAGTACTAATGGTATTAACTTCATTAAGATTTTTATTTTTAGAACAAATACCAGCCTTTGTAATTGCGCTTAAACATATCCTATCTCGGTCCTTAGATATCCAGTTTCTAGCATGTAACGATTTTCCTACCTATGCTATTTTTTTGACTTTGGGTTCAATTTCATTAAGAAAATGCGTGATAAACATAACGTTTTACTATTTTTACTTGCGACTTATAGGTACGAACTTGAGATTTTGCTCAAACTGGACATATGATGATAGCCAAGACGAAAAAAGTGGGTCTTGAAATTCTGTCTGTCTGTCTGTTCGATTACAGCCTAAGCGCCTCGGCCGATTTTTGTCAAACTTGGCAGATATCGTTTTTAAATTAACCTTCAAGACTAAAAAAAACGGTACCTTGTTGCGGTAAATTTTCCCACAACAAGTTTCACCAACCCATTCGTTTCCTTTTTTTTCCTCACAACCCTGTGCAGGGACGGGTTAGAATATTCCTGCAGCGCCTCCCCGCTTGTCGTAAAAGGCGACTAAAGGAGTAAATACATCTAGGCCACAAACAGCAAGGTGAACCTAGCGACACGTAACACCTATAAACTTTCCCAAAAGTGTGCATGCCAGTCCCTGGGTTGGCACGACTGGAGATCACCGGTGCCGTAAAAGAGAGATCAAATACAAAACTGGAGCATGCACACGTCGATACTTACAACGGATTTTGTGAATTCAAGCATTATGGAAGTACTCGTCCGAAATGACACTACCCCGCCAGGCACTACCATTGTTACACATGGTACTGATCCTGGACCGAGCAGCAATGCTCGGGTCAGAGCTAGACGGATTCCGGGGGCTAGCAAAGTAATGCCGCAGATTATACAAAATCTGAGAGTTGCGAGTTGGAACGTTGGCAGTATGACAGGTCGAAGCTTCGAGCTGGAAGAGATGATGAAAAGAAGGCGAGTGGACATCTTATGTGTTCAAGAAACAAAATGGCGAAACACGGGAAACAGGGCCCGTTTCTTGGATACGAGGACAAAAAACTATAAGATGTTCTACTATGGAACGGAAAAGGGTAAAAACGGAATCGGAATCATCCTTGCAAAACATCTATTAGGCAGCGTATTGACCATTTCGAAATCCAGCGACCGTTTGATGTCCCTTAAATTGGTGATTAAAGGAAAGTTGTGGAATATTGTCACTGCATATGCTCCCCAAATTGGATGTGAGCAGGTGGAAAAAGATGCATTTTGGCTAGACTTTCACAATCTACTTAAGGACATCCCAAAGGAAGAGTTTTTGTTCGTGGGCGGAGATTTGAACGGACATGTCGGCAAGACAAACGAAGACTATGAAGATTGCCATGGAGGCCTCGGATACGGCACCAGGAACCCTCCTGGTGAAGACATCCTGAGCATGTGCAAAACATACGGTCTTATCGTACTAAATACCATGTTCGTCAAACAAAGCCGACACCTGGTCACTTACAGCAGTGGTGGAAATGAAACCCAGATTGATTACCATTTGGTATCTAGTTTCATGAAACCCCGGGTAAAAGATTGCAAAGTGATACTAGGAGAAGCGATCGCCCACCAACACCGTCTCCTACTGACAGAATTTTTTATGGAGACAGTGAACGACAACAAATATACAAAAACTTTTGGGAAGATCAAATGGTATAATCTGGATAAGGAAAAAGGCGAAGCTTTCATTTCGAATATGCAAAACGTTCTGTATAACAACACCGATATAGTTCGAAATGAAGAGAGTACAGCACAAAGTATGTGGGATCTCCTACAGAGAACTTGCAAAGAAAAAGCCAAAACACTGTTAGGGGTTTCAAAAGGACACAACCAACAAGGCAAAGAAACATGGTGGTGGAATGATGAAGCTAAATCAGTTATAAGTAAAAAGAAAATGGCTTTCAAGGCTTGGTCGAAGTGCCCCTCTAATGATACAGAGCAAAAGTCACGCCTCGAAGTGGAATATAGGAACTGCAAGAAAGAAGCGAAGAAGAAGTGCGCCCAAATTCAAGCAAAGAATACAGAAAACCTGTATCGGGAGCTGGATGAAATTTCTACCCCGACAGCTGGTGCTATTCAAGAGCTACGGCAAAACACGAATAAGGGCGCAACTATCTTCAAAATAGCCGCTCAAAGAAGAAGAAATGCCCAGGAGATTTGTTCGCCAAAGTTCATTAACAATGCTCAAGGCCAACTTCTTGTGGAAGACAACGAAATTCTTCACAGGTGGCGACAGTATTGTGACGGACTTCTAAACGAACAATTTCCAAGGCTGTACTTTCCAATAGCTTCACCTAACTTAAGCGAAGTATCCGACGTCACAGTCGAAGAAGTTAGTGAGGCGGTAAAATACTCCAAAAAGGGAAAAGCTGTTGGCCCAGACGAAATACCCTCAGAGTTTTGGAAAAAGATGGGAGACATCGGGTTTAGATGGCTCATGATTCTTGTCTCCAAACTTATACGAGGTGATCGCATGCCTAATCAATGGAGGGAAAGTTACCTTCTTCCAATTTATAAAGGAAAGGGTGATACTCGAAGCTGTGATAATTACCGTTCGATTAAGCTGATGTCACACACCATGAAGATCGTTGAGCGAGTCTTGGGTAGCCGACTGCGAAAAATAATTAGGCTATCTGATGACCAGTGCGGGTTTGTCGGGGGTAAGTCAACCACGGATGCAATCCAGAGTATAAGAATAATTATGGAAAAACATCGGGATTCTTTGGAGGATTTGCATGTCGTATTGGTTGATTTTGAAAAAGCATTCGATCGGCAACCACGAGATCTAATATGGGTGGCCCTCAGGCAACGAGGAGTTCCAGAAACCTTTGTGCGGATAATTATGGACATGTATGATGGAGCAGTTACTAAAGTAAGATGCGCAGCTGGAGTCACCGAAGAATTCGAAATCACAGTAGGTGTACACCAGGGAAGTGTCTTGAGTCCCCTGCTCTTTATTACAGTTCTTGATTACCTGCTTGAAGGCAAAGTGACGGATCCAAAAGTGCATCAGTTATTCTTTGCTGACGATGGAGCCATCATAAGTGAAGACCCGATATCCCTACAACGAGCACTTGACGTATGGGTGGATGTTCTAGAAGGAAGTGGGTACCGCATAAGCGCGAAAAAGACAGAAGACCTATGCTGCCCATTTTCTGATCCACACAGGCCTATTCCAGACATTTATTTGAATGGAGTAGTGCTTCCCAAGTGTGAAAAGTTTAAATATCTGGGGTCTATGATAAATAACGAAGCTACTTGTGATGACGATATCAATCATCGCGTAAGCGTAGGGTGGATGAAGTGGCGGGAAAATTCTGCTATCTTCTGTGACCGAAAAATGCCCCTAAGCTGAAAGGAAAGCTCTACACTTCAGTTGTGCGTCCAGCACTCACGGTTCACAATGTTGGACAATGTACACAAAGTATGAGAGTAAGCTAACGACAGCTGAGATGAAGATGCTTCGTATGACAGCAGGAGTTACAAAGCTTGATCGAATTAGAAGTACGAAGATCCGAGGAAGCCTTCATGTTAAGAATACCATTTCCCAAAAAATTGAACACGACCGACTCAGTTGGTATTGCCATGTTCAAAGGAGAGATCCTGAGAACCCCGTCAAAAAGGCAATATCATACAACGTTCCAATTCGGAATAAAAAGAAAGGTAGGCCTAAACACTCCTGGTACAAACAAATGCAAAAACACCAGCATTCAGTTGGCCTCAGAAATGGAACAATACAAAACCGGGAGGCTTGCCGCCGATTTCTGAGGTCAACCCGGCGAACCCCACAGGCGGATCACTAGTGTGAAGCAGATACGTGGGAGAGTTATGATCCCCTCGACATCGAGATCATAACAGCGCCGAAACAAAGGAAGAAGAAGAAGAAGAACCCTCCATTAGTATTGCGGCTCCAAAATGATAGCAGAGTTTAGTATGATCCTGAACAATCAGCCAAGGCCTACTCCTAAAGCATCTTGGAAAAGCAACAAAACAGGAATTTCACCCATAAGATGGAAAAACATGGGACAGACGGTCCAGTTTCAACAACATGAGTGACAGGTGGTCCAAAGAAATTCATATAACTTTTACAAGACAAGTCGTAACTAGGAACGCTTAACGAAATGGCCGACGGCCCACCATAGATTGTCTTTGCAAGATAAACGAAGATGACTTTGTCAGGTGATTCCTCTAATTCCCCAAATCTCCAAGAAGGTCCACGGTTTCAATTTAAGAATGTATCTAATGTTGGAAGTGCATCCGTCCAAGACACTTTTCTCCATCTTAAACTGGTCGGTTAGGGGCGGGGGCATTGCTCCTGTGAATATGATTTTTCGTTCTCGTATGAAGCTGTAGTGGAATTAGACGGAGGTGAGCTGAACTCGTTCATTGAGTTATGTCCATTGTGAATTATCCCTTTCAATAACGGAGCAAGCTGTCAGCCATTAGGCGAAGTCTTGCGTTATAATATAACCGTGACCGCACACTGAGAGAGAGAGAGAAACAATGTGAGAAAGCGAAATGAATGAAGGAGGCCGTCATGATGGCACTTTTTAACTAGAGTTTGCTTGAGACAGATCGCCAGAGAAAAGCTTTATTGAGAAGAACAAAAGAAATCGGTTACCAAATCGTTTGAATTTCATTTTTAACAAAATAAAAATTTTGCAATTGTTTTTGTGAGCACGTTATTGGAGCTCAGATAAGATTGAGAGGGCTCAGATAATTTTTGGTGAGGATAAAAAGTCGGGAAGAACGGATCCATTTCAAGAGTTAGGGCAGGTGGGACAGAAAACTCTAGAGGAAAATTCCATTCTTGAGAAAAAGATAAGTATCTTTGTGTATAAAAATCTTTGAATCGTAAGCCAGTTTGGGCAAAGACATACCCCGCTAGACCTTCTTTTTTTTAATCGTTCGTGTCCCGTAAATACGGTATTTTAAAACCCAGTTTCTTCTTTATGTTTCGGGAATCTTTCCCGAACTTTCCTTCGACTTCTCTTGCGTTGTATGGTACAATATCAGGTTATCATTCAACTACAAAATCTGTTTTGTATTCAGTTTCTTTTTTTAATTCGGCCTTTTGCTAATCTACTATATAAAAATAAGTCGGGTTTTCCTTCCTGACGCTATAACTCCAGAACGCACGAACCGACTTCCACGGTTTTGCATTCGTTGGAAAGGTCTCGGGCTCCGTGAGGTTTATAGCAAAGAAAATTCAGGAAAAATTTCAACAGAAAAGCGGAAAAATCATTTTTCAGATACAGCGCCATCTCTGATACATAGCATGTACTACAAACCAATATTTTAAGTAGATGGCGCCGGTGCGTGATACATTGTTTGACAGCTACTCATTGTTCTCTGCTCAGTTAATTTCATGTGACAAACCGGTATTGTGTTCACTGTGAAATTGTGAAAAAAAGTAAAAAAAATAAGTTATTCGTTTCCTAACATTTCAATTGGAAACCATCAAATCAATCACGTGTATTGTGCAAATTTTTATTCAATTTCAACAGTAGGCATTTGTCTTTAAGGTGGTAAGTTGAACTGTGTAAATTATGTGGATCGTGCATTTGAGGTTAAATTATAGTCCAAAATACCTAGAGGACGACGTGCGAACATCGGCCGCCGCACAAGACATGCAAGCCAGCAACAAGTGTATTCACAGAACTTAAGCGAAGAAAGACAAAATATAATAAGAGAAAATGCCCGATTGAGACAACGCGTGAGCACACGAAGATCATTGGCATCATACAATCGCTTGGCATTCCAATATGATCCCACTGCGAACTACAGTGTTGATGAAAATTTAGATATTGGACCAATGACGACTATATGCCGATATTGCAATGCGTTAAAGTTCAAAAGAGAAACGGCTGGATTGTGCTGCGCAAGTGGAAAAGTCAAACTGGATCCATTACTTACACCACCACAGCCACTGAAACCATTGTTCGATGGAAGTGATCCCGATTCCAGCCATTTTCTTCAACACATCCTTGAATACAATAGCTGCTTTCGCATGACTTCCTTTGGAGCTAATATCATTCGAGAAGGTGGCTTCATGCCGACTTGCAAGGTAAAAGATACAACACACATAACCAATCACTCACACCAACACAATGAATTGCAACACATAACAACTACATATACACCACACACTACACCATCACACGATCAGAAGTTACACCGTATTTGCAACAAATGATTGTTTGCAATTACAGATACAAGGACAAATATATCATTTGCATGGTTCAATGGTGCCAACACCAGATGAACCGCATCAATTTCTGCAAATATATTTCATTTCGTCGATGGTGGATCAGCTGAATGTGCGGTGCAATATACAGGGAACACAACAGTTAAAGAGACGAATTATTGAACAGTTGCAAGCATTTTTTCACGCTAATAATGCTGTGGTTAATATGTTCAAAACAGCATTGGAACGAATGCCATCGGATACGCACAAATTTGTCATAAGAGCGGATTGTACCCCAACAGGTGAACATGTGCGAAGATTCAATGCACCCACCGTTAATGATGTTGCTGCAATTATTGTTGGCGATCCAACTAAATCGCGAGACATTGTCGTTCAGCGAAGAAGCAATATCATGCATCGTGTAAACGAGACACATCGTTTGTACGATGCGTTACAATATCCAATCATTTATTGGCAAATGTGAGCGTCTTGCATGCTCTATTGGGAGCAAAAGTGAGTAATACTGCATCAAAAATGCAGCTGTTTCCAAAGTCTAAGCAATTGTGATAACAACTTTCCCTTAATTTCAAAATGTAGAGCCAAGTACCCTGATTGCAAATATCGAGGTCCAAGACGTTTTGCTGGTGGCCTTCTGCCAGGCTCAAATATCTTTAATAAATTGCTCTTATATAAAAGAAATATGCTACATTTGTCTATTTCACTAAACAATTTAAGGACTGGCTATTCAATTTAAGCTACGAATGTGTTGAATCTTTTGTTTAATTATTTTCTGTTGTTTAATTTGTTAGTTTATGTTTTTTTAGTTTATGAATTGTTAGTTTATGTTTATACCTATATAATAATATTTGCTTCTTGTTTTATATATAATTGTAAATTCAATTGTTGAAAAAATGTAGGGTTTTTCACCTAAAATCAAAAAAGTTTCCCTAAAAAATTCATAATTTTTTCTTTCGAAATTTAAATCGTGCCTATTTATTGAACTTAGAAGAGGAAGTTCATTTATTTCAGGTTTTGGTAAGTTTCACCTTTGATAAAAACTTCCTGGCGCCCATTGAAGTATGCCCCTGTTATTTCTATCATTGATTCCACATTTAGTCAAAATTCATTTAATGTAATTGATCTAGCGCTCGATCAATTAAAAAAAAAAATTATAACCCGAACCCTTCGCTGAACGAAACCGGTGGTAGCATTTTCATTGCTGCCATGTTGCAATTCTCTTCGAACACGACCAATTCTGACAGATTATTATCTGTTTACTTTTTTCATCTCATTTAGAAATTTACCTTCCGCGAGGCACACCGGTCTAGTGCAATTAAATTTCTTTTCGTTTAATTTGTTAAATTGTTGGATACGAATATCCAAACACGCGGTTTATTAGTTCGATCTTCCTAAATTAGTGTTTAATTCACAAACTCTAAAAAAAAATTGCAACAACCTCCCATACGAATTTTTTTCTCAATTTTATAAATTTTTTTTCCTAAAAAACTTCTATTGATTAAAACAAAATCAAAAACTTTGATTTTTTTGGAAAATTCGATATCTAAAAAACTGCTTAATATTTTTTTTTTTTTGGAAATGTTCGTTTTAGTCGTACAGTCATAAAAACTTTAAGTTGGCTTACCAAGTTTTTTCTTAAAAATGTTTTAAGATTTTTTTTATATAACTACTTATTTTTTAAGAAACTACTACAACGACTTGAAATTTTTGTTCTTGCATAAGCTAATATTTGCTTGATGGCATCCTGTTCTTAGCTCCAACTACTAAATGAGTTACTTTAATCATTTAAAAAATGAATTGAATGCTTATGAACAGTTTTTCTCTAGTAAGATTTATTTTTCTTCTTAGTCTTTTACATAAGATCAAGTTCGTGCGACCTAGTCGTACATTTTATTTTTAAATGAAGGTACATTTTTTATTTTAACTTTAACAAGCTTACTAAGGTATCATATATTCGAAAGGACTTGTTTTCAAAATTTCGTAGGTATGTTTTTATTTTATTACTGTTAAATCCATATGAAAGTCAAAACTTAAAAATTGCAAATATGATTTTTTTTTTCGAAATTTTGCGTAAACGACACTTTCAATATTCTGGGAAATTGCTGAATGCGTCATAGTTTAACCGTTCGACTATACCACCGGAGGGTGTATGGTTTTAAATCAGAGTCCAGCTCGGCCGAAATAAAGTGTTTTTTTTTAGAGGGTGCTTCCTCTTGCGGGTAGTACCCCTTGGGATAATGGTTAGTGCGTTGGACTTTCATGCAGAAGGTC
Source organism: Philhelius festivus (assembly GCA_963931855.1). NCBI lineage: Eukaryota > Metazoa > Arthropoda > Insecta > Diptera > Syrphidae > Philhelius > Philhelius festivus. The sequence goes on along the minus strand of OZ007556.1, from coordinate 40,332,008 downwards.
TTGGGTTAGATTCTCAGCTGCTGCAAATAAGTTTTTCTCATGGCTGTACTGCCTCTTACGAGGAATTGACAAATCATCTTAAAGTATCTCTTGTCATGAAAAGTGCTGCTCATTAGCCGTTCAGAATCGGCAGAAATTTGTAGGTCCCCTCCATTCCTGGTAGCACAAAAGCACACAAGAGTTGTAAGTCTCTAGGTCCTGGTCAGGGTACGGACTTTACTTCGATCGAAGTAGATCTACTTCGATTTTGTGAAAAAAGTTTAATCTACTTCCCTACTTCTCTTTTTTATGATCTACTTCTCTTTGAAATTCTTAACAAAATTATTTAAAGACATCGCTGATCACTGTATTACATAAAAAAACAAGTTTAAAAATCGTTTTTAGGTAAGCACCGTAGAAAATTTAATGTTTTCGAGATCACCTACAGAAAAATGTAAAGATATTTATGAACCACCTATTGAATTGATAAAATTCATACAAAATTACAAGTTCGTTGATGGAAAATTTACTTTAAAATAGTTATATTTAGTTACTATTTTATTACAAGTCTGTAGTATAAATGTTTATATAATTTAATTTCCTAAAACTACTTCGAAAATTTTGGATCTACTTCAGTTTTTTTCCGTATTTACTTCGAAAATTTAAAACCTAAGTCCGAACCCTGGTCCTGGTTCTCTTCGAGCTGTTGTACCACCATATTTATGTTCCGTCTTGCGGATAAGTGAAAAATCGCCCAAGATCTATTACCATGAAAAAGTGCCTCTCATCTTAGCATTTAGAATTTGCATATAAAAGTCATAAGGCCTTAATTTTGAATGAAAAAACTTTATTCTAAAATAATTAAATGTATCAAACCAAAACAAAATTTTAACAGCAGCGTCCCGATCCGCTCCTGCTTTTCGTTGGCATTGATATTTTAAAGTAAGAAACCACAGCGAGACGAAAGATTCAAATAGCTGAAGGCTGTTTCCTAAGCTCTCATGTCCTACTCAAGGCTTCTTATTCTATAACCATAGAATGACATAGCCACTTTAAACACGAAAGCCAATCCAGACACCCTTAAACAAAAAAAATCGCATTCCAAAATCATTTACCTATTAATTATTATAATTTCGCTCTTTCAGACCACGATGGATTCTTTCAGAACTCACAAAGCTGCGTTGTCCCTGAAGCCCTTCCGTCATAACATTACACAAGAGATGGTTCCGGACTTTGCAATGGAACTTCATCAGCCCACAAGGTAATTACATGACATTCCGACGATATCATCTCGCAAGGACAAACTATTTTTTCTTCTCCATTCAGTCCTTGCAAATAATTATACGAATTTATTTGTTCATCATCAGATAGGAAGAAACAGAAATCGCCTTAGGGATAATTCGATAAATCACCGACTGATGCATCCCAATCTCTTCATTTTTGTTCGTTGCTGCAAATCACAGACTTTTTCAAAGCTCTTTGAATCTTTTTGAACAAGAAAACGTTATTGCTTCTAGCAAGAAAAAAAGTACACAATAACAGAACACAAAAACAAACCAGGAAACATTTTGCCCACAATTTACCACCTATGAATGACCAGCCATCACCTTGTGTACACAAACAACACTCATGTATGGGAGATGCTGCTTTAAATGGAAGCGAGTAAAGATCTGAACCAAGCACAAAGTCCTTCCACTTCCTGGGGCAATATTCAGCTTTTATGTGTGGCTTTCACCAATTGAAAAGGTGCCAGTGACCTTTTTATGCAAATATTTGCTCAAAGCTATAAATACGACTTTTTTCTTTTCTTTGTGAGTGGCTCATCCTTGTTGGTTATCCTGGTTGGGGAGTACATCAATGGCTTTCGTCATGAAGTGAGGTCTTGTTTACTTTTGGTTTGGAGAAGAAAAGAAAGGTACATATATGATGCACCCACTTCCTGCTTGACATAAAAGGCAAGATATCCTTACTTGAGTGCATGTGTACCAAACGAAAACGTTCAATGGAGAGAACTTGTAAGAAATAATTCCTTAAATTTCTTAACTTAAAAACTTAAAAGTATTTAAACACTCTAAAAGGCCTTAAATCCCACCTTCTTGACAAATTCCACTAAGTTAGCCGTAAAATAATATGACTTATATAATAACCACCCAAAACACATAAAGTGTACATTTCAAAGTATGAGTATCTCTGGGAATTACAAATTATAAATGCATAAAAGCATGCATTCATATGAATAACCCCAAACTCCGGATGCCTCTCTGGAGGACAATTGACTTGGTAAGGAAGTGCGGGAGCAACGAGCAAAACCACCAGGCACAGACAATACCATCATCATCAGCATCAGAGTCTGCTAACTTTGCTCTTTCAAAACCAAAAACTGGAACTTTTTAATTTATAAACACCGTCATCATCATACACTCATAGCTATGTAGACCGAAAGTCCTTAGCGATGGCAATGGCGACGAAAACTTTAATCAAGTTCCGCCGTTTTATTGCCACTCAGTTCGGGAGTTGAACTAGAAACAGAAGCTCTGGCTCTGGATGGCATAGGTTGGCTGATGCATATTCAAACACCTGGGTCGCCATATCGTTTGTGTTGGCTTAATTTCTCACAATGCCAGGTTAATAAAACAGAAGTAGATTTAGTGGATGATGATTGTTTAGTAGTGGTGGTGGTGTGTCGCCACGGGAAGCCTTGAGTAAAAGGTTTTTCATGCCCGTTTTTAGGGCGCATGAAACTTAAGTTCATAGTGGGGGGACATAAGGATCTGATGGGTATAATGTGTGTCCTTTTCTGAAATTCGCTTTCATTTGCTTAAGTAGCTTCCTGAAGAGATGACTTTTCAGTTTGATTGTACTTTTTCACTAGAAGTTGAACATGTGCTGCAACACAGCCACTCAAATGGATTAGACGAGAATAGTGGATTCTGGTACACTCTGGCGTATGTGGAATATTTATTTTTTCTTTTAAATTTTATGCCAAACATGAATAACAAAACACCAGCGAGTAACCAGTAATACATGTAATATTAAAATTTGTATTTATTAATATGTATGCTTTATCTTATGTCATGTGATGCTAAGCCGGATAGATTAAACAAGTTGCAGTTGCTGTTTAGGATGCTGATACATTATTGAAGCACAATCATTGATAATCATGTTAATTTACTAAAGCGATCTTGACTACGTCAGCCGATAATTAAATTTGACATATTATGCATGAAAATTGTAACAAAACATGGTGGAAGCTTTTTAAGATTTGTAAGCTTTCAGTAACAGGCTAATAAAACATAGATCGTTATAAAAACTCCCATTAAACTTGTTTACTCGGATAAAAGATTATTTTGTCGTGAAGTTGTAACTGATGTTCAAATGGTGGACACGTGCACTCAAGAGGACACAAGCGTCCACAGGTTTTTTTCAAAACCCACCTCTGTCCACCAACTCCTACTCTCATCTCCATGTGGTGAACATCGGGTACCTTATAGTACCTCAACTGGAGATTGGGTCTCAACCCCAGTGGAAAGTTGTTGGGGGTAGCAAACGAGAGAGGGGGGGGAGAGGTGTTCCCACTAAGACACCTCTCCTTTTGACCCAGACAGCAGCGGAATAATTCCTCAGATAGAATCAACGGACCTTAAACAGGCCACGTGCTGCCGAACAAATAGTGGAGAGCCCGGATAAAATAAAAGCTGACATTACAGCCATCCAGGAAGTGCGATGGGATGGAGAGGGCATACGAAGGATGAAAACGTGTGACATCTATTTCGGCGAGTGCTACAAGGAGCAGGGTCAGAGGCTTTTTGGATGTGGATTTGTGGTAAGGGGAAGGCTTAGGCAAGAAGTCTTGGGCTTCAGAAATGTAAGCGAGCGCCTGGTCACAATCCGCATCAAAGCGAAATTCAAGAACGTGACGCTGATCTGTGTCCATGCCCCAACGGAAGAAAAAGAGGACTCAACCAAAGAAGAATTCTACGACCTTCTCGAGGAAACGTATGATAGATGCCCCAAGTACGACGTCAAGATTATTCTTGGTGACTTCAACGCCAAGATCGGAAAGGAGGGCACATTTGGTTCGATAGTCGGAGGATACAGCCTGCACGACAATACTTTCGGTAACGGACTCAGGCTGATTGACTTTGCGACGGGGCGAAATGTCATCATAGCTAGCCCTCGATTCCCACAACTCAATATACACAAAGGGACCTGTCGGTCTCCGGATCAACTAACCGTCAACCAGATTGATCATGTTGCGATAGACGCGAGACATGCTTCCAGTATCCTGGATGTCCGAACATTCCGAAGAGCGAATATAGACTCGGATCATTACTTGGTGGTAGCCCACGTACGGATGCGGATATCCATGACGCCACAACGACGGACGGATGCTGTGAAAAGATTCAATGTCGCGAGGTTAAAATCGCAGAAGGTCGCCAGGACTTTTGCAGACCGAGTCTCTCTTAATCTCTCAGCAAGCCCGCCTCCAGCTTCATCTACAGAGAACCTGTGGAAGCACTTCCAGAATGCCATCAGTAGTGCCGCCATTGATGTGCTGGGTTTCACAAGGCCACCACAACGAAACCCCTGGTTTGACGAAGAATGCAGGTTGGCGCATGTAGCAAAGAACGAGGCCTATCAATTAATGCTGCAGGCAAGAACCAGAGCTGCTGAGAGAGATGCCCGGGAGCACTACGGGCAAAGACGAAGGGAGGAACACCGACTTCTAAGGAGAAAAAAGAGAGAGCATACGAAGCGGGCGGTCGAGTCTATTGAGGACTCTACCGGCAGAGGGGATGTTCGAAAGTTTTAACAAAAGGTGAGGCAATCCACACAGGGCTACAAAGCTAGAACGGAAGCCTGTCGGGATGAGAGTGGAAATATGGTAGTGGACACACAATCCTTGCTGAGGATCTGGAAACAATACTTTTCCAGACTGCTGAACGGCGAGGAAGGCCAAAATTCTGCAGCTAGGCGGAACATTCCATTCAACCTGAACGATGATGGTCAAAATTTCCGTCCACCCAACCTAAATGAAGTGCGGTCAGCGATAGCCAAGCTGAAAGCGTACAAGGCTGCTGGCGCGGATGGCTTGCCAGCTGAGCTATTCAAAGCAGGTGGGGATGACTTGGTAGGGAGCATGCACCAACAAGTAAAGTAAGAAGTTGTAACCACAGCCTTAATCAAAAAGAGCCATAACTTTTATATAGCTAATTTATTTCTTATCAAATTTTGTAACGGGGGGGGGGGGGAAACTAACTCTACGACTGTGTTCACGCATAACTCTCATTATAATCATCACAACAAATACATAAATGTTAACAAAAGAGGCATGGTTCTTTTACGTACAAAAACCTTGTATGTTACAATTAATAGTTGAAGGGTACAATGGTCAAGTTTTTAAAACCTTTTAAATTGTGAGTAATAAAAGAAAACTTGCCAAGAAAGTGGTTTTTAAGAGAATTTATCTAATGGGTGATTTTTTTGCTATTTTCTTTTTGGCAACACTAGTTTTGACAGCTCACGCACGTTTCGTGTTTTGTGTCACTGTCAAAAATCTTCAGTTTGGTCTATAATTTAACCATGAATCGTCTTACAAACGAACGAACAACGCTTGCAAATTATTGAATTTTATTATCAAAATGCGTGGCTTGTTAAGAAAGTTCATCGCGCGCTTCTTCCATTTTATGGTCAGTTTAATTGAACTACTGAGGCGGCTATTGGGACTATTGTGACTAAATTTCGCACCAAATTTAAATTGTTGGACATTAAACCACCAACACGCTTACCTATAGTGCGAACTGATGAAATTATCGCAGCTGTATTGGCCAGTGTTAGTGATGACCATGAATTATCGATTCGGTGCCGTTCGCAGCAATTGGGCCTCTGTTACTCCACTACGTGGAAAAATTTGCGGAAGGATTTAGGTGTGAAGCTTTTCAAAATACAGCTGGTGCAAGAATTGAAGCCGAATAATCTACCACAATGCCGAAGTTTTGGTGAATGGGCTCTTGAAAAGTTGGCCGATGATCCACTTTTTTGTCGAAAAATTGTGTTCAGCGACGAAGCTCATTTCTGGTTGAATGGATATGTGAACAAGCAAAACTATCGTATTTGGAGTAAAGAGCAGCTAGAAGCATTGCAAGAGCTACCAATGCATCTAGAAAAAGTCACTTGTTGGTGCAGATTATGGGCTTGGGTAATTATTGGGCCGTATTTCTTCAAAGATGCGGTGATAACAAACTTTTTTTTTTGCACAAAATGGAAGAGCTTAACTTGCATGACATGTGGTTTCAACAAGACGATGCCACATGTAACACAGCGCGCGTAACAATGGACTAATTGAAAGGCGAGTTCGGTGAACAGTTTATTTCACGTTTGGGCCTGGTCAATTGGCCGCCTAGATCGTGCGATTTAACGCCTCTAGACTTTTTTGGTCGGACTATGTTAAGGCTCATGTCTATAGCGACAAGCGCGCTTCGATTGACACACTGGAAGCCAACATTGAAGCATTTATTCGTGAGATACCGGCCGAAATGTTAGGAAGAGTCTGCCAAAATTTGACTAAGCGGATGGACTATTTGACGCGCAGCTGCGGCCAACATTTGCATGAAACCAATCATTAAATTTTATCGACCGTGCTATTAATTTAAATAAAGATTTCATGCATTTTTCTGAATTGTATGTTTTCTTTTTTTTTTTTAATTTCCAATACCTCTTAAAAAATCACTCGTTATAATACAGCGCTTCTCAAACTTTTGCATTATTTATCATTTTATACTTTAAATATTTTTTTTTCTCTAATTCAAATTTTTTTATTATTTTTTCTTATAGTTCAAACTAATATTTTTTTATTACTTTATAAGTATATTGTTTTATTACTTTAAACAAAATTTATTAATTATGGTTACTGGTGTTATATGTGGTACATAGTTCCACAAACGACTCTAGTTTTTGTGTTTTTCGTTCAATGGTTAATGTTTTAACTAGCCAAAGAAGCGGTCTTAAAATTTGTCATTTGAATACACAAAGCTTGTTACCAAAGATTGATGAGCTCAGGGATATTTTTGGTGGAAGTAAGGTCGATGTAGTGTGTGCTTCGGAAACGTGGTTTAACAATAGTTATAATGACGAACTTTGTGGACTACGTGGATATAAGCTTTTTCGTTACGATAGACATGGACGGATTGGTGGGGGCGTTTCGTAAGTGACATTGATAAGGTACTTTTTCACGATCAGCTTTCAGCCCTAGATTTTTCAAGATTTTTTATGATATTTGACTTTGAAGTTCAAGGCTCAGATGTCTTGTATGATCATAAAGATTTTAATGGAATTGACTACGTCACTCTAGAACAAAATATTCGATATATCGAATGGAATAACATTTATTACTTCACGCTTTTTGATCTTTAGGAATTGTATGTTATATACCTATACTTAGTTCAAATCAAATGCACGACTGGGTCGCACGAACTTGCTCTTATGTAAAAAACTAAGAATTCCAAAAATAAATGTTATTAGAGAAAAACTGTTCATGAGCATAAAATTCATTTTTTTATAACTAAAACAACTCCGTTCGTAGCTGGAGATAAAAACAGAATGCCATGTGATTCATGCAGATATTAGTTTATGCAAGAACAAGAAATATAAGTTGTTGTAGTGGTTTCTTTAAAAAATAAAAAAATATTGAGCCGTTTTTTAGATTTTTATTTTCAAAATTTCAAAAAATATTTTTTTTTTTAAGTTTTGAAATGCAATGTTTCTTAAACTTTTTAGAAGCTTCTCTATAAAAAAAATTCATTAAAATCCGTTTAATGAGAAATTGAAAATTCAAAAAAATGGTCATTTGGTAGGTACAGTCAGTAATATCTAGATTTCAATTTTTTTTTCTTTTAAATTATATATCGCAAAAATTCATCAAAAGAAGACCGTTTTCGAGAAAAATACAATTTTCGAAAACCATTTTTACCATTTGTATGGAAGGTACCGTTAGTTTTAGATAAAACAAAAATTTTTTCCTCAAATCTTATTAAATATTGAGTTTCCAAAAAAAATTTTTTAAATTTTTTTTAAAAATCCAAAAAAAAAAAATTGAAAATTTGAATATGTTATAATATTCAATATTTGGAGAAGCCTTAACATAAAAAAAATCATTTAAATCGGTTGAACTGTTTTCGTGCAAATCAAAAACAAACAAAATTGACCCAGGGGGGCTACCAAAAATAACCATTTTTTGGTAAATTTTTTTTCAACCATTACCTAGGTTTAACAAATTTTTTAATTTTTTTAAAAAAAATCTGTGGGACAGTTTTTGAGAAAAAAATATTTATAAAAATTCGAAAAAAATTTGTATGGCTGGTACCGTTATTTTTGGTCTTAAAAAAAAAGGAAAAAAAACATCCGGGCGGAAAAAATTAAAACACATATCTACCAAGTTTGAAGAAAATCGGCGGAGCCGTTTAGCTGTAGTCGAAAACACAGACAGACAGACAGCATTGCGAGACCCACTATTTTGGTCTTCTCTATCATCGTAATGTCAGCTTTGATCAAAATCTCGAGTTCGATTTGTTTTCCAAATGCAAAACTTGCCCTATAGTACCTATATCGCAAGTAAAAAGTAATTTCACTACTGTCCAACACTTCCTATCACAGGAAAAAGCGAATCGGTACTCATCTGAGAGCACAGAACATATTTATCAAAATTTGTTAAGTCAAACTAGGATACTGCTCAAAAATCTTATCATATTGTGCCTGTTGTTAATCTTTTTCAATTTAACAAATACATAAATAAATTTAAAAAAAGTCAAGCTTTAGTAAAAATCATCATTGTCGAAGCAAAACAGCTATTTTAAAATACAGTTCTTGTGCCTTTCGTGTTTATAAAAAGCATTTGACAATGTGGACCATTGTGCCAACATTTGTTTGATTTTTATAATATGTATGTCATCTCTTGCAGAGTTATGGGCTTACAGATATTTTGTTTTGCTGAATAAAGGAATACAGAAATATAGCCATGCACAATTTTTTATTCCTTTACTACACAGTTTTGGAATACAGAATAACAACTATGTATGTAGTTCCCGTTTGAACCTTTTAAGAAATACACTATCTTAAATATGTAATCTGATTAAACTAACATAGCAATCTAAAAATATGATTTGGTCACCTGTTTAATTGAAAGTATTTACTCAAAGTCAAACTAACCTTCTATTTGTTAGTAATCATTGGGTCTTGTGAATAAAAAAAAAGTTAAAGTTTTTTTTGGAGGAAGCTAAAGCCAACTAGCCAGCCCTTACTAGCAGCTAAAGCTAAAACTAGCTCGGAAAACAAACTAAAACTAAATGAATTTACCGTTGGCTATTTTAAAATAGCTATTACTAGAAAACATTTTAACTAGCTAGCTTAATCTTATTTTTATTCACTGAAAATCCAACTTTTACTTAAAAATCCAAGTCTTAGCTTTAGTTTTTTTTTTTTATTCACAGAGCCCATTGATTATACCTGATATTAGTAAAATATTAAAAAAAAAAAAACAGTTTTGATAATACATAAAAATTGACACTGCCATCAAACAGAACTAATTAGTAATTTTTTAATATAGAAATAGGTGGTCTGGTTAGTTAAGTTCAAATAATGCTATGTAATAAGATTGAAATTTACAGTAGGCAATCCTTATAATTATAACACGAAATGCAATAAAATTAAATCTGTCACAATGTGTGCAATTTTCTCAAATATAATATTATCAAAGATGAGACCATGTTAATTCAGAATTGAATACAGTTCACTTAAAAACGTGATTTCTTCAACTTTTTTGTCTAGTTGTAGAGTCTGTTTATAGAAAATAAACCAAATACAAAATATCACCTTATCCCAATCATCATAACTTCAGTTAAGCATATGAAATATCTATTTTCGGTGATATTTTCTTATTTGTAAATTACCATTTTGGTTTTGATTTGAAATCATGAAAACCACGGTTAGTTTATAATTTGTAAACAGTGATGATATTAAAAATAAAATGAGTGACAAATATGAGGTACATATACCAGTAATGAAAAATCCAACTATATTGGTGAGTGGAATGAGTGAAGAGTTAGACAGTGATGTTATAGAGCAAGCTATCAAAAATCAAAATAATATTGTTTTTAATACTCTGAAATGTGTCAAAGTTTATAAGTCTTTTAAAAATAATACTTTCTATAACGCCATTTTAGAAGTGGACAGTAAGGCTTTTCATGAAATTATGGAAGTTAAAAAAATTTATATTAAATACGATAGATGTGTTGTGTATGAAAAAGTTCAAATCCGTCGTTGCTTCAAATGTCTGGGCTATAACCACAAGTATAATGACTGCACGAGAGAAAAAATTTGTTTGAAATGTGGTGAAAATGGTCATGAAATTAAAGACTGTAAAAATGAAGTTCAATGTGTTAATTGTATGAGGCTTAAGAGTAAAGCTAATCTTCGTGATATGGACATAAAGCATGATTTTCGTAGCTTGGAATGTCCAATCTTTAGAAAACTACTAAATCAACGCAGTAAGATAAACTATTAGCAATTATCTGAATTAAAATGTTGGAACCTTAATATTGAAGGTCTTATAAACAACTTTAGTGAGTTAGAATCGTTGGTTTACATTAATGCGTTTGATTTTATCTGTGCAACTGAAACTCATACTACAAATTTTGTCGAGGATGCAGAAATTAATCTAAAGGGATTTCAAATGCATAGATGCGATTCTACATCTGCGCATACAGGTGGTGTTGTTATGTATATCAAGGATAGTTGGCAATGTGAAATATTGAAAAATTTAACGATTGAGAAACAGATTTGGTTCTTATTGGTCAAAGTGTCTTTTAATAATCTTTTATTTTTGCTTGGTGGAATTTATAGATCACCTAGTTACTCTCCAACGATATTTTTAGATCAATTTACCAATTGGATTAATACTTTAAACTGTGATTTCAAAACTGTGATATTAATGGGTGATATAAACATAGATTTATTTAAAAATAGTTCCTTCAAAAACCAATTATGTGCAATACTGTGTGATAACTCTTATATACAATTAGTGAAAGATCCGACGAGAATTACCAGGAACTCTAAAAGCTTAATTGACCATGTTATGACCAATGACCCGGAGAGAATTGAAGCGAAGACTGACAGTAAGTTTAAAATAAGTGATCATGAATCTGTGATAATTAGTATTAAGACATTATCATCTAATAAAAGGCAAATGAAAAAGTCTATTCGAGTATTTAAATATAATTCTGAAAGTTTTGTCCAGAGACTAAGTAATTGTGATTTTTCTGTGTGTGATAACAATTTAGAAGTTAATTTATTAACTAATAAATTTTCGGAAAACTTTCTACAGACTGTTAATAGTTTTATCAAGTGTAAACATTTAAACAATGACCATAATCCTTGGTTTAATGCAAATCTGAGAACCCTAAAAAATGAAAAAGTGATAAAATATGAAAAGGCAAAAGTTTCGTGTTTATCGGTTGATTGGGATATTTATAAGGCATGTAGAAACAGATTTAAAAAAGCGCTAATTAATACGAAAAATGATTATATTAAAAGAAAAATTGAAGTTCGTTCGGATCAAAAATCAATGTGGACTACTCTGAAGTTCCTTGTCTTAAAAGAAAACAAACAAGTTATAAATGAAATCGAATATAATGGCTGAAAATTCAATAACGGTCCTGAAATGTCAAATGTGTTAAACTCTTTTTTTGTAAATAGTATTCAAGAAATAAGAAATAATATTCCTTACAATGCATACACAAACTCTATACGTGATCACTACTATTTAGATTTTAAATTTAAAACAATATCCATGAGTGATTTAAAAAATGTATTAAAATCCATGAATAATAAAAAAGATACAAATGGAGTTAGCGTTAAAATATACCTCGATGCCTTTGAAATATGTAGTGATATGTTACTTAAGATTATGAACTTGTCTTTGATTAGTGGTACGTTTCCAAATATCTGTAAAGAGTCCATCATTGTTCCTATTCCAAAAATAAAAAACTCAAAAAAAGTGGAAGATTTCAGACCAGTTAATATGATGTGTCTTGAAAGCAAAATTATTGAAAAGATTGTATATAATCAGTTACAAAACTATCTTGAATCATTTAATTTGATATCTTGTTATCACTCCGGTTTTAGAAAAAACCACAATACTGAATCCCTTCTGAACCTTGTGATCACTAAATGGAAGATAGACATTCACGACAAAAAAGTTGTAGTGGCAGTATTTTTAAAACTTAAAACGAGCATTCGAAACTGTGGATAAAGTATTATTAATTGAAAAACTTAAAATGTACGGTGTTCGAAATAATGAACTTCAGTGGTTTAAATCTTATTTGGAAGATAGAACTCAAAGAACTAAAATAAACGAATGTGTGTCAAATGCTGTTTCTGTGATTCATGGTGTCCCACAAGGATCTTTACTTGGTGTATTGCTGTTTTTGGTGTATATCAACGATATGGAGAATGTTATCAAGTTTTCTAAAATTGTATTATTTGCTGATGATGCATTATTATTTATGTCATGTAGTAATATTGATGAAGGTATTGTTAAAATTAACTCTGATTTAAAGAATTTACAAGAATGGTTTGATAGAAACATGCTAAAATTAAATATTAATAAAACCAAAGCTATGGTATTAAATGATAATGCAAACACAAATGTAAAAATTAATGTAAACAATCAAAATATTGAGATTGTAAATGAAATCAAATATCTGGGTGTTGTAATTGTTGATAAATTAAATCTTGATGGTCATGTAAGCTATATTTGTAAAATGATATCTAAAAAGATTTACTTTCTGAGTAGAATAAGGAAAAAAATATCAACAAAGACATCAGTTAATGTATATAATACAATGATAAAACCGCACTTTGAGTATTGTTCAACTAGTTATTTTATTTATGTGCAATAACCAGATGATGAAGAAATTACAAAAATTACAGAATAGTGCTATGAGAATCATTCTTAGGTGTAATGGATTAACTCCAATAAGAGAAATGTTGTCAAAACTATCTTGGATGAGTGTGAAACAAAGAATAATGTATAATGCAATAATTTTTGTGTTTAAAATCAAATTTAATATATTACCAAATTATTTAAATGAATATATAACCTATGTAAGAGAAGTTCAACCTTTTGAGTTGCGTAATGCTATAGATTTTAGGTTACCAATGTACAGAAACGCTAAAACAAAAAATATGGTCCTTCATAGAGGCTTAGATATTTATAATAATTTACCTAATGCATTGAAATTGGAAAATAATTTACGAAAATTCAAAACAAATTTAGTTGATTATGTCAAGAATAGATTTATTTAAAGATATGTAGAATGTAAAAATATTGTTATGAATTTTTAAATGGCAAAATTTTGCCAAATAAACAGAAAAAAAAAAAAAAAAAAAGAACAGACTGGGAACAAATATAAAAATAGCATTTCAGTAAATTATTGATTTTTATTCCTGCAATTGCATGATATGATTCACTCCATTCATTTTTGAGAAATATTCATTCAAAACGATTTCAACGTCCGCCTAATCCTCTTACTGAAAAAGAACACCAGCTGAACTGAAAATGAAAAGAGTTTGTTTGATTAGAAAATCATATAACAAAAGAAACCAATTTCAATTAAATGCACTAAAATAGAGCATGGTGTATACTGTATACAACAAATAACAAAAATATTGCTATCAACGTCAAGCTGCATCCCCTTTTAAAAACTAATAAAAACTAAAACGGAAATAAAAGAGAGAAAAATGATTTCCACTTTGCTGACAGTAACAATCATAACCTACAACCACTGGCCTCTTCAACAAACATAGCAGTGCAACCACAAGTGTACAAAACTGTCCTCAGTCTCTCGCTCTTATGGGAGGCCACACCAACGTTGATGGCCAGGTCTACTCTGATGAAGCTATTGCTACAATTTTGCAATCAGACTCGGAATGTCCTTGGAGATCACGTAAAGAATTGAAAATTCCCTTCAGTAACACAATTCAGCTTGTGGGCAGGCAGCATCAGGGCCAGACGACCACCGAGAAGTGACATCAGGTCAAATGGCTTCCATAGAACAACGAACTAAACGAAGCCTGTTACAGATACTTAGTTGGGATTGTGTCCTGGTTCTGGTCATAACATTCTCATATTAAGTTCAACTGAATATGAAGTAATTGCTCGCCCTTCATCCGCCATTGTGGTTTCCATTTTCTAGTATATGCAAATACTCGAGCAACAACGAAATGACAAAAAAAAAAGTCCTTTGATTAAGCAATTTCGCCCGCCCAGGCTGATGGAAGCATGCAACAGAACGTCACATCTAAGAATTGTTAATCTGTGGCTGGATTAGATTTGATTCTAAATTAAATGTCAGCAAAAATGGCAAAGCGCATCCTTTTTCACATAACTCAATTCGAGTCACGTAGATTTTATTAGTCCTTTTTCTGTCTGTGTGTGTTTGTGTGGAAGCCAAGTTAATACTGCCTCACCTTAACTTCAAAGAAGAGAATGTTATATATGCCTTTATCCTTGGATTATCACAGGATATCAGCCATTCTCAAGGATAAATTTATTACCAAACTATTTTAATAGTCTGCAAAGGAAAATCGTATGAGAAAAGTTATCGATGTCACACAGGTTGATATTGAAACGAAAACTTAACGCAAAATGATGAGGTATATGAACGGAGATCAAGCAAACATAGCAGGACTTGCCGTGCCGAAGTCAAGGTACAAGAAGTAAAAGTTGATTTACGTAGAGTCTCAGGAATTCCGGGTATTTTTTTATTTAATTTTTAAATGATAAAAGCATACTTCTGAGCCAATAAATTCATATAAATGTGTACTGTACGTACATACTTACATAGGTATTGTATTATGCTTTGAGATGAGACGACTTTGGAGAAATTTAAATTGTCTCAAACGTCTTTATGGACACAATCTTTTAAAAGAAAATATTTTTTACTTGCGATTAATGTAGGTTACCAACTTGCTGAAGCTAGAAGGAAAATTTTTGGGTTCGTAAATTTAACTCAAGTTTTAAATCAATGCAAGCATTAAGATTGAAGAGAACCATGAACAGAGTTCTGTCTGCCTGTGTCTCTTCTAAGCAGCTCTAACCCGTAAAGCGATGAGTTAAAGTTGTTTGTTGGTTTCTAAAGGTGAAACTTATTCTTTGAAGTGAAACTTTTTTGACGGCGTTGAGAGTCAAATTTGAAGAGTTTATTTAAGCTTAGGAACAGTTGACGAAAAAAATGGAAGAAATCATAGAGTGCTAAGCGAGTGGGTGGGTGGTACTCGAAAAGCATAACTCAATATTGATATTTAATTGTTCCACAAGGTTGCAGTTTTTCATAATCAGTATATCATTAGAAGAACATTAAAAAGATAGCGCTCTGAACGGGCTATGAATACCTTTTATTTGTTAGACAATACAGTGCAAGCATTAGAGAAGGTTGGTTTCGACCATAAATGATAGGGAAAACCAGAGAAACAAATATTTCCGTTAATAGTTCTATCACAGATCACCTTTAAAGGTCTTTTTTGAATTTTATCTAAAAGACTCAAGTGGGTTCTTGGAACCTCCTCCCAAATATGAAAATTTTACTGGAGACCACAACCAGATCAGAAAGGGTGAACAATTTCTTGTATCATCGAAGGAACCCCTAATATTTAGAAGCGTTTTAGGCAAGGTCGAATATGTGGTCATTGGTTTCATCAATGCTAGTGCCACTCATCGATAGTGGCATAAGGGGATGATTCATCTTCAACGACAGAAAACTGCATTGAGTGTTTTGAAGCATTAAATGCTACGTTGCTTATGGTTCCCCATTTAACAATGCTGTCGAGATCAGAATTTAATGAGCTTATCATACGCTGCCATTTTCAAGATCCACATCCGAAGAACGAATATGAGAAGCTGAGAGCAGTGTCATCAGCAAAACAATTTAATGGATTAGAAGTTTCAGGCAAAAGATCATTGATGAATATGAGAAACATAATCGGAGATAAAATGGAGCCCTGTGGCACATCAGCAAAAAAACAAAAAGAAATCGAATAGTACTTTTAGACCTCTACCAATCTCTGAAATTATTAAGAAAAACGCCAATTTTTTTTTTCTTTTTTAACATTTTTTTTTGTTTTTTGAGAATTAATTATGTAGGTTTATTATTTATTATGTAGATATTTATAAAAATTTGAATATTCTATCAACAATTTCTGTAGGTACCTACTGGACTGACTAGGTATTTTTTCACTTAAGCTTCTTAAAAAAAATCGTTAAAAACATTATTTTCTTAACTCCTTACCTTCCCAAGCATAAAAGCAGTTGTTTTTGTTTGTCCTAACTTGATATCGACTCGGCATCGAGTACAGAAATCGAAAAGGTATGGAAGAATGCGTCGATTCCAATTGTGTATCATAGTCGAATAATACAAATAATAAAAATCCGCTTTGATAAATACATGACACTTAAAAGATACCCAAATTCGAAAAAATTACAAGCTATGATAACAGATTGCCAGATTTTATTGCACATTCAAACACAACTTTGTTTAATATAACATCGTGTAACTTTGATTCCTTTACTGACTGTCATTGTGTAAAGGATAAAAAAGTGGCTTTTAGTGAAATATCATTTTTAGTGGACCAGAGAAATGACAGAAAAATGGTGATTGGTGCTATTGACAAGGTTGAAACCCAAAAAAATCAAAAGTGACTAAATAAGAAAGACAAAGAGCTGAATCTACTACGGTATCAACTTTTTCATATAGTAGATCCAAACGAAACAGCAAGTCAATCCCATCGAAGTAGTGCAGCCACAAATCTTTTTATCTGAGCCCTCAATGTCAAGGTCATCAGGTAAGCGGAATCTACTTATTCTACCATCCGTAGCAAGAGTCTGTGATCGATATGGGTTTCCGTACTATCTGTTGTACCTGTTGCTTCAGTAATACCACTCTAGTTATTGATATAAACAAAATACATAGAGCCTTGTCAAAATCAAGTGAAAGCCTATCAAAACAGTGCGATATTGTTGTAATTCGCCGTATTTATTTTGATGGGCGAAAAGATAAAACTCTAACTTTCGACGAGAAAGATAGACGATACTATCGAAAGGAGGTTCTTCAAGAACATATTTCCATTCTGACAGAACCAGAATCCATTTTCTTTGGCCACATAACTCATAAATCAGGTACTTGAAAGGAAATAAGTAACTCAATGCTCTACTTTTTCAAAGAAAATGGTTCGATTTGAAAAAAAAATCTTTGCATTGGTTGTGACGGCACTGCAACCAATACTGGCTGGAAATGAGGGATAGTTTGCTATATAGATATGAAATTAGGTCCACCATTACAGTGGGCAATATGCTTACTTCATGCGAATGAATTGCCATTACGACATCTCTTCACGAAGCTAGATGGATCGACTTCGAGCCCTCGTGAGTATTCTGGCCCTATCAGTAAGTCATTAACCGATTGCCAACTTACTGATGTTGCTCAATTTTCACCTGCGACCTGAAATCGAGCAAGAAATCGTAGATCAATTGAGTACTGAACAAAAATATCTTTTCGAAATTTGTTTAGCTATAAAAAAACAGGTTACTGTTCTTCCGCACCTGCCAATCGACAGACTGAGAAATGGGACATTCAAGATGGGTAACAAAACAGCAAACAGAATCTTCGACTTTACATTAGTTCAAGTAACTTATCTGAAAATCTTAGAATTCTTGTGGAGTATATCATAAGAGTGTATGCACCAGTGTGGTTTTCGATAAGAAACAAACCCTTATTGATAAATGGCCGGCACTATATTTTTGAACTCATCTCCTTTTCAAGATGGCTGCCAGACAACCTCAAATCAATAGTTGATCCTGTCATTGAAAGAAATGCGTTTAAAAGCGAGGAAAACCCATATATCAAACCGAATATTTAAGCGACAAACATGTCAAATTACTCCATCACATATCCTAGATGAATTGATTGATGATGAACTTTCATTGCTGGTGCAAGGAAAAGAACTGAAAATATCAGAATTTTCTTGTCGCTCGAAAAGTCTCGAAAGATGCATCAAATCTGTGACCAAGCAAGCCAATTTGTTATTGGAGCAAAGTCGAGAGAAGGACTTATAAGAAATAAAATAGAATCAAGAAGCAAAATGCCCTCTTTTAATTTCAAAGGCCAATTTTTAATGTAACCTTTTTTTGCGTTTTTTAACTTTTTCAACCTTTTTTGCAATAAAATTTTCTATTTTTTGAAGTCCTTTCATAAACTTTTTTTATATTCTTCAAGGACACTAAAATATTTATTACTTAATCTAAACTTTCATTTAATAAATCAAGTCAAATAAATTAAAATAAAAAAAAAATATAGTTTTTTTACTTTATTTCAAGATCTTTAAGCCGCGGTAGAGCCCCAAAAGTTATGTCAAAATCAAAAAGTAAATACATATTCAGAATCTACTCATTAATACGCAACTTTTGATACCCCTTTCGATACAAATTTTTTTTCTTCATACAACGGCGGGACACACTACTATCAGGCGTTTTATGTGAATCGAGATCTTTCAGTACTCTTCTTGTGAGCTAACAGAAGGAGTGTCATTGAAGACAAGTGCAAATAACCAACAAATTTTATTGCCTTTGGAACATGGAAGCATCTCTTGCCTTAATTGTTGGTCATTCAAAAACTTTTGTTTTTGGAATATGATCATTACAGGTCTATCTAGCTTGTTTGAAATTATTCCAGTTTTCCTCATCAGGGTTGGCATTGAAACATTGGAAACTTACTTGACTGTCCCTAGTAATCTAGTCATAACTCTAATTAAACAATTTTCTTCGTTTAATAGCTTTTTCCTATTTGGGACAGAATTTTCATTATGAAAAGAATTACAAAAATACGTAATCGAACCTGCACTGAAGTCAACGTCAAAATCGAGGAATCATAGTGATTAGTTAAAATTCCTGAAGAAATCGTTGAGTTCGTCCTATACTCTGTCCAACAAAAATTGTCAGTACAGGCCTTATGGGAGAGCTTTTTCTAAAGCAGTGGCGCCTGATGCACCCCCACTACAACGCGTTAGGAAAAATGCCACTAAAAAAAGAGCAAGCCACTGACTTTTCTTAACGAATTCTTGTTGTAATTCTTTGCAAAAAGTTTTACACCCCAACACGACCGTCGTATCCCACTGCTGATGAGATACTGTCAAGATCAAGACAAGAGTGTCAAGTGTCACTCAATACGATCGTGCGCTCTTTATCCACATCAAAACAGAGTTACCATTATCATTCTCAATTGCAAGCAAGGAGCTTTTTCAGTGGTTTTTATTAAGGAGCTTTTGGGATTTGAAGCTTTTGAGAACACATTTTAAGAAGATAAGTATGTTGAGTGTTGTCGTATTGCTTTTCAACTTAAAAAAAAACGCGCCTATTATCTTACCGCTTGGCGTTGTGGGAAAAGGTAAATTGAATATTGTTTTCAGTCATTTTCAATCGGCAGACGGTAGCCCTACGCGTTTTTTACTCTCATTTGCGGCGATTTGTAATTTAAACTACGGAATCCCTGTGAGAGCTTTAAAAGGCGACACACTTATGCATGGCAGTGCAACCAGAATGAGAGACAAACGTCCTATCTTCCCGGTACTGACAATTTTTGTTGGACAGAGTATAGTTGGCTCTCCTATTGCCAAATGGTTCTTTTAGAATTTTTGTCTCTAAGTGGGTTTTATTGACACGAGAAATTAGCAAATATGATTAAATGGTCTGATGTGCCAGAGGCGATAATAGGTAGTCGGGTCATAAATACTGCTACTCAATTTATTTTTATTTTTAATAAGGAAGGCAAACTTAAAATAAGTTAAACATTTTAATAAATATGACATGAAATAGTATTATAAATAATATTATTCACTTGCTATTGAAAGTAGCCACCCTTAGCCTTAACACAGGCCTTATTGAGTAGCTTCGTCTATGGCAGAAGGCATCTTTTTTTCAGAAAAATTTACTACTGCTGGAACAAGACTTGATTTCAGACTTTGGGATTTCCTCTTTGGCAAGGCATCAGGGTTAGCTATGTCCAAATCCAAAACGTATATAATGCAAATTAACTCAGGAAAATTTGTTTGCAGTCACAGCCGAGCCGATTTGGCTTTGTATGCTGAGCTGGAGCTAGAGAAGTGTCCTGTTTGAACACCCAATGCCCTTTTCTGAATAGCGTATTGTTGAGTGGCTTCACCATTTTCTCTAAAACGTCTTCCCTGCAGTTTTGTTGCTTTTATTTGTACGCCTTGTTCAACAACATGCAACTTCGTGGTACCTCCATATAGCTCATCACTATGATGATAATCCCTTCGACCCTGTTAATTTTTTTCCATTGCTTCCTAAAAGACTCCGAGTAGGTATAAAAAAGATTTTTGAAAACAAGATTTTTCGGAAGTTCCTATCAGTGTTACGTCTCGGCAAGGTCTTTGCTCTTTCGTGTCTTATTTCCTTTCTGGAATTGTTCATTCTCTGGACAGTCATTAGGCGGTAAGCACCCATCACCTAGCCAATCACTTTTTATCCTGTATAAACTCTTATTTAACTTTGCATAGAAAAACTGGGATATGTAATAGTTCTATTATACATTTTTTGGTAAGTTCATTATCAGAATTAAAAATTCGCTGCTTAAGAGGTTCTCAAATCCACAATTTAAGATGTGCTGAATAATGTATTTAATCCTCAGCAAACTCCGGCTTCAATGTGACTTTAATCCAAACGACACTCTTGAATTAAAGTCTGTCACGCTGTTAGTGCTTGCTTGCACACTTCACTTACCAACGCCTCACAACAAAGTGTCACCGTTGTAGTTGAAAAGGATAAACCACTCAGCGAGCGTACTGAATGGGATCAGTTCCCAGTTCCCGCCAAAGAGGATAAAACTCAAAAGAAAGCGTGAGCCTGGTTGAGTTAACAAAATGCAAAACAACAGCAAAATTTTAACCCCGCGGTGGTTGCAAAAAGCAAAATATTTGCCCCAACTGTTGGAGAGCTAACAGTTTTTTTTTTACCCTTGCCTTATGTTGTTGAAGTCCTGATGTTGTGAAGCCAAAGGAGAAGCCGAGCTGAAGCTTGTTGCTGGATGAATTCCATTTAGCATTGCTCCCAGTGCAAGGATATTTTGTTTTTATTCAGAGTAAAGCAGCTCCCTCACAACATTGTCTACCAGACGAGTCCATATATGCACAAACATATATGTATGTGTGTGCATGCACATAACAGGCGCTCCGTACACCTCTGTTTTTTCGAGATTTTAATTTTCCTGTTTTACTTCCGGTTTTCTGGATTTTTATATCAGCTTGATTGCTGCATGTTGTGCTATACCTATCGCTATTGTGATGATTTTTGTATTCTGATTCTCAGCTAGCAGATGAATAACCCTGCCAGCGCCAGCGCTAGCGAATGGAATGCCGGTTTCCACGGATTCTCCCATTCACACGTGGGCTTTTATTTTAATTTTGTGAGCTTTTGTTATCGTAATATTTTTCACGGTTCGAATAGAATTCCCTCATCACAATCACGGCACACAATCTTCTTGTAAAAATATGGTCACGTGGATTCAAACAATGATGATATGTTTGCGTTTAAAGTGGCATTCATTCGAAATTAATTTAGTTTTGTAGTCGTACAAAGGAATATTTTGTGCACCTGTGAAGTTGTTGTGCCTTATCGGGACAAAAATGTATACATATTATGCGTTTGAAATTTTTTTATTTACTGCAATATCCTTTGTTAAAGGTATTTAAGTTTTAAAGATATTTAAAAATGCCGAAAGTTTTATAACTTTATATTTTCAATCTAAAGGACGGAAGTCTCCACAGTTTTTGAGTCCACTTTCTGACGTGAAATTTTCAAAATTTTTGGCCGACATTAGAGTTTCTATTTTTAAAGGTGGGCATAATGAGAATAGTAACTCTTTGTGATACTGAAAACATCATGCTTTCGAATCGATAGTTACAATTTTATAAGTTAAAATGGATTGAATATTCTATTTGCATGTATAAAACTGTATTTGTAGGAACCGGAAGATAGTTCTCAGAAACGTGCAAAACTCGCAAAACAGCATTAACTCGATCAACAGCACATGCGAGATTAATGTTACCAATCACCAGGACACACCCGAGCTAAATTAGAGCTCTGCGCAAGCTTGATCAGTGGCGCCCCTTATTTGCGGTGATTGGCGGAAGAAGTAATTTCCTCATTACCCAATGGGTACCCTTTCCAATGCGTTTTTTTTTAACGACGTATCCCCAAGAGGCCAATATAAGGCCTAGATAATACTTTTATCTGATTAAAGTAAATATGATTTTTATTAAAAACTAAGAAATCAAAAATATTTCACAAAAATAATAGTAACTAAGGACTACAAAAATAATTGTAAACTAAAGTCAAATAATATATCACAAAAATTTTGGAACTGAAAAAAATATTTTTGAAGTAAAAAGTATTTAAAACTAATTCAAAAACATAACAACATACAAATAAATAATTAACTCATTAATTATTGTTGAATTAAATATTTCATATTCATATTTACACATTTATTCATTGTAGGTAATAATAATAAAATTATTATTTTAATTAAAATAAATGGAACCGAGTTTATTGCAGTAAATTAACTTTTCTGGCTTCAGTTACCACATCATAATCTCATGACTTGACAAGCTCTTTCTCTATAGCCATGATTATCTTTCTTGAGTCATTAGGGTCCTGAACTAGTTTTTTATTAATTTTAGGTTCGAAAAACTACGTTATTTGAGGAAACTGTGATGGTATTTCTAGATTTAGAGCTATGGCTTCAGTTGATTGCACGTTAGTGAATTGTTCTTCTGATTGCATTTCCACTAAAGAGTTTTTAGTAGTCTCCAGAACTAGAACGCTGTTAGATAAATTAACAGACGAACTTTGTAAATACTTACTAGTTATATTATTTTTTTTTTTAAATATCAAACTAGATTGATAGGTATGCAACATATAAACTTGAAACTAAAATTTTACTTCCTAATGACTCTGCAGTGTTTCTATTCTCAACGTTTCCAGTCTCAGATATTTCAATAAGAGCTTCATATTATATCTCCTAAGATTTTTTTAATGGTTTTAAAGCATTAAGTCTACTCCCATCTGATTTCAGAAAAGGGTTTTAAGATCAAACCAGCGAATTTTTTTTTTATATACTCGTCGTATGGCCCAACGCATTGTTGAACCTGATACAAAGTTTCATTTTTTTTGAAAAATGTCAAAAAACTTAACAGCTTCCAACGAACAGAAAGCTGAACAACCAACAACAACCAAAGGGAATGGATGTAGCCTGAACAAAATAAGCTCTTGATTCAAGACTCTTAATTTTGTTTTGAACACCAGCCTCTTTTCTATTCATGTTTGAACCATTATCAAAACCTTATACATATACACTACTGGAATAGTAGCGTAGCGAATTATATTCTCAATATAGATTCGCTATCCTTTTTTTCGTTTTGAGTTTTTTTTAAACAATAGACAAATAAAGTAATTAGATTAGTCAAAAAATCCCTTTTTTTAGGTGTAAACAATAACTGGCAAGAACAACAAAACATCAACATTCATCATCATCAACATTAGTCATCGGCATCGCATCATGATCACTCATTATTCCCATATTTCAACCCTTTGTCTCATCTCGACCAATGTCCTATTTGCACGACATGACAGTGATAAAATTTCATTCATAAAGAGAGACCAGTGCTAAACTAAAACACAGTACAAAAAACACTCGACTGGAAGAGTTTAAATTCATAGACGCAACTTTTAATTTTGGGCGCTGTTATGTCAACGAGTATGAATTTTGTACCTCAGAATTTCTGTTTGAGTAACATTGCTGACTTCGATTTCATATAGAAGAACTGACATCGGGCGCATGTTATCAACATGCAAGCTGTTAATTGTCTGTATTTGCTGTTGAAATTTTGTTTTATGTTACGCTGCATAGGGGAAGGTTATCAAAATAAAATCAATGCCTTCACTCATACACGCGATGGTGAGTGTGAAGAATAACGTAACAGTAGATTGATAAAGAGAAAAATAGCAAATAGCTACCTGTTGTTAAGCGAACGAAATCGTGCACTTTGTAAAGATTTTTTGATGTAGCCCTGCGCACTTGCACGGCCAATCACACTTTATTAAAATTAAGTTTGAAGTGATTTTCTTGAGACCGATGTCCTATTTGTAACGAGAGCTGTGTTAATTGCGATTTATTCGGTCTTTGTGACAAGTTCAACAAAAAGATTGATTGATTGCAATCACAATAGATCAAATTAATCAATCCTAATGTCAATCTCTTACCACTGAATCCGATGAACATAGAGTGAACGAAACGAACGAAAAAAACTTATGTTTCGTTCATTCAACCTGTTCTCAGTCCTTTCACAATACCCAATAGGAATGGAAATAAGACGGAATGTATATTCTTTATTTTATATATAGTTTAATAAAAGATGGCTTAAACGAAGTAGATAAAGCCAAACTTTTGTTTATTTTCACATTGTTTCGTCTCGGTCAGAACGAACCGATTGGAAAAAAAAATATTTTAGTTGAATGAACTATTGAGTACATGTCGTATCAGTTTTGGTCTCGTTCGGAATGAAACGTCTCGATAAAAAATGATTCTTATTGAAGGAACGTTCGATTGAAAAGATTGAATCTTTGAACCAATCAACCATTGATTGATTCGATATTTTAAAATGAACGATTGACACAAGCCTATTCTCATCAAATCTCTATTTATTCTGGCTGTTGCATCTTCAGCCATACCAATTATATAGCTCAAATGAATTTGTACATCGTCTGCATACATATGAACTTCGCAATGCTTTAGAATGTATGGTATGTCATTGTTGAACAACGTGAATTAAAGTGGACCTAAAATTTATCCTTGAGGCACACCAGTACGAGTAGAGAGAAAATTAAATAGCTTAGAATGTGCGAAAACTGCCTGAGTTCTATGGTATACAGCTGAGTTTTCAAAGAAGACAAAAATTTTGTAAGCTTGTTTAGAAGTATTCCGTTGGAAACATTATTGAAGGCTATACAGAGAAGTCCTCTAGAACCAATATTGTAACATAATAATTTTCAATTTCTAAATTGGCGATTGCATCATTCATCGATTGCCACTATATTCATTCGTCGTCTAACATCGCCGCCAGGGTTCGGACTTTACTTCGATCGAAGTAGATCTACTTCGATTTTGAGAAAAAAAAATAATCTACTTCCCTACTTCTCTTTATTGCGATCTACTTCTCTTTGAAATTTTTAACCAACATACATATATAAGGACAGCGCTGATCAATCGGCATTACATAAAAAACAAGTTTAGGAATCGTTTAAACGTAAGCACCGTTGAAAATTTAATGTTTTCGAGATCACTTACAGAAAAACGTAAAGATAATTTATGAGCAACATTTTGAATTGATCAGATTCATACAAAAATACAAGTTCGTTAATGGAAAATTTACTTCAAAATAGTTATATTTAATTACAATTTTGTAACAAGTCTAAAATTAGAATTTACGTATATGTGTTATGTTTATATAATTTAATTTCCTAGAACTACTTCCAAAATTTTAGATCTACTTCAGTTTTTTTCCGTATTTACTTCGAAAATTTAAAACCTAAGTCCGAACCCTGATCGCCGCCATTCAGTCCATTTTTATTTTTTATAAATTTTGGCCCACCGCCGTAAAAGGAAAACAAATAAAAACTTGCACAACAAAAGACTTTCGACCTTTTATAAGAAAACTTTAGCTTAGGTTAGGTTGACGGTCCATTGTGATACCACATTTAATCTTTGAGAATTTCTCCCTAATCGCTAAATCAATTAGAGTTCTATAATGAAGCGATCGAGAATGCCTATATCTATATTTGCAAGATCACTAGGATCATTGAAGTAGAAATCTCCCAAGTGGTGTCTGTGTCGTGGAGATCAAGCATGACATCGACATGTACACAGAAGGTGAGGAATCGATTCCTATTCTGCTTCGAGGATTTCTATGTAGAAAGCAACGTTGCGTGCTTGCCTATTAAATAGTGTCCTGTTATAACACCTATTACGGAGCTGATGTACTAACTGCTTAAGGAAATTAAACCTTTGGAGCGCTTCTGATCCAGCACTGGCTATGGAATCTGTTTCATGGCCAAGGAGGTGTTGACACTGTTCCACCTAAGGTTTGTTCTCTGTTTAGCATCTTGGTTTACTGGAATACCTACATATATATTTGCCTTATCTGTCAATGAAGGTATCATGGTTCCATTTTTAGTTAGTTTTTCAGCTTAACGATTTGCCGAATTGTCCTTGTGGCCCAGCCCCCAGCAGAGGTGAATGTTAAACTGCTGCGCCGTCTTCATCAGAGACGATCGGCAGTTAGGGGCTGTAATTCACTTGGTAGAGACTAAGTTAACAGAACTGATTCAATGGCTGCTGGGCTGATATCTTAATTTAATATAACGTTTTCTTTAAGTCAAAACAGGACTTTTTTAATCGCCAAAGGACTTAATCTGGCAAGGACTAGCCATTCATGACTCGCTTGCGGCGAAAGAGTCAACAGTCTACTCGGAGTTATAAAGGGCAATATTCTGTCTATTTTTCTTAGCGAATCAAACCGCAAGTGGAACAGTTTAACTAACTGCATTATATCTAAGAATATTTGGCCCACCTTTAATAAATCCTGAATGCTTGATCTTGCACATCAGGCAAGGCATAGCCGGGATACTGGCCTACTGAGTTGCTTGTATAGAAAGCTTAGCTTGGCATTCCTCACAACAATCATTGCGAGCTGTGGAGACCAGCAGGAAAAGAAAACAGTCAAACATTTCCTCCTAAAACTCCCTGCACTGGCCAAATTTACAGCACAATCAAAGGAAATTGCGTTTTTTATGACATTTGACGAACCTTCGGAAATGAAGATCAGAGACTTGATTGTGCGCCATGCTATCTGTTTGATTTCTTAGACCACAAAAGCTAGCGGACTGAGGGCTTTGACGGAGGTTTATGGTGCACAGTAACTGGATGATCACTCAATTGGAGTAATCAAGTGCTGCTTTAGTACTTGTCAACAAACTGCCTAGCTTGATACAGTATAAATGGATTCGGATTTGGCCGAGGGTCAGTTTGAGAGAGTGATATAATTCCTGATATTTGTGTAAAAGTAAAGACAAGTCATTCCATAACAAGAAGACACAACAAGACCTAATACCTTTCTTTTTTTTTCCTTTCTTTTTCTGGACAAATCCCTGAGTCAACAATTCCCCATATCAATTCCATCCATATGTTCAATAGAGTTATGGTATCAAAACTGCGCACTTCAGCGCTTATTGAGCCACACGGCTAAACTGCCATTGGTCCTTTCTTACGCGGAGTTAACTCTTGATCTACTAGAAATATTTGAGAAAAAAATTTCTATTTCTAGGTGCCGTTTTCAAGAAAAATATGATTTTCGAAACCATTTTTTAACATTTGTACCTACATACATCTTTTTCAAAAATAATCGATTATGTTGTTTTCTAGAAATCCAAAAAAGTTTTCTTGCAACATTTGAAAACAAAATACTATTCTAACTTTTTCGGAGCCTTACGATAAATAAAATGCACGACTGGGTCGCACGAACTTGCTCTTATGGAATAGACTAAGAATTTAAAAAATGAATGTTATATAGAGAAAAACTGTTCATAAGCATAAAATTAATTTTTTAAATGACTAAAATAACTTCACTAATAGTTGGAAGTAAAAATAGGATGCCATGTGATTTAAGCAAATATAGGTTTATGCAAGAACAAAAATTACATATAAGTCTTTGTAGTGGTTTCTTAAAAAAATAAGCTTTTATATACAAAATTTTTAAATCATTTTTAAGAAAAAATTTTGGTACGCCAATTTAAAGTTTTTATTATTGTTCGAATAAAAATTGAATTTACAAAAAAGATATTAATTCGTTTTCGAAATATTGAATTTTTCAAAAAATAAATAGATTTTTTTTTCAAAATTTAAAAAAAAGATATTTTTCTTAAAGTTTTGAAATGCAATGTTTTTTTTTAATATTTAGAAAATTCTCTCCAAAATTTCATTAAAATCCGTTATGCCAATAATGAGAAATTAAAAATTTTAAAAAATCGTTCTATGGTAGGTACAGTCAGCAATATTTTATTTTCAAAATTTTTTTTATTAATTTATAGATCTTAAAAATTAATCGAAAGAAAAAAAATTACGAAAAATTCTCTTAACTGTTTTCGAGAAAAATACGATTTTCGAAAACCATTTTTTAACATTTGTATGGAAGTTACCGTTATTTTTAGGTAAAATAAACATTTGTTTCTCATGTAAATTATGGAAACTTTTATTCATCAAGTTTTAAAAAAAAACGAACAAAAAGTTTTCGAAATATTGAGTTTTCAAAAAAAAAAAAAAAATTGAAATTTATTTTAAAAATCCAAAAATATTTGTTTGGAAAATTTGAATACACAATAATATTGAAACTGCTGAGGAGCCTTAACATAAAAGTAATGATCAAAACCTGTACTACCGTTTTTGAGAAAATCAAAAACAAATAAAATGGTTCCAATGGGGGTACCAAAAATAATAATTTTTTTTTTTCAACCATATTGCATACATAGGTTTAACTAAATGAAATTTTTTGAATTTTTTTTAAGAGAATCTGTGGGACAGTTTTTGAGAAAAAAAAAATATCTATAAAATTTCGGGAGGTACCTTTATTTTTGGTCTTAAAAAAAAAAGAAAAAAACATCCGGGGGAAAAAATTAAAACCCATATCTACCAAGTTTGAAGAAAATCGGCCAAGCCGTTTAGCTGTAGTTAAAAGGACAGACAGACAGACAGACAAACAGAGAGACAGACAGAATTGTGAGACCCACTTTTTTGGTCTTCGCTATCATCGTAGTCTCATATTTGATCAAAATCTCTAGTTCGATTTTTTTTACGAATGCATAACTTGCCTAATAGTACCTATAAGTCGCAAGTAAAAATAGATCGAAATCGGTTGTATCGTTTTTGAGCAAATTGAAAACCAATAAAAGGGTTTTTTGAGAAGTTCCATTAAAACTTTTTTTTGCAAAAATGAAATTTTTATTTTCGAAAGATCTATGGAACAGTTTTTGAGCTAAGAAACATTTATAAAATTTCGAAAAAAGTTTGTATGGCAATTATGGTTACTTAATGTTAAAAAAAGAACAAAATTTAAAAGTTCTTTCTTTATGTTGCAGTTCAAAACATAGACAAACAGACAGAATTCCAATATCCACTTTGTTTCATCTCCCTATCATAGCTAAGGTCAAGTCTGATCAAGATCTTGAGTTTGATTTTTCTTTGATTTTCTTACGTACATCGAAGGTAAAAATTTATTTTCGTAAGTTCTCATTCATTAAAAATTAAATACTTATAAGGGCTCAAATATAATGTATATTTTCAAAACAGCTTCAATTAAAAATGTTGCAGCACTGAATATAATGACTATACTCGTATTCCCTTGCTATTTCCAACAGTCATTTTTACTTCCAAAGCATTAAGAAACCTATTAAGCCTTCTCGCTTCCGAAGATATACAAGTAAAATTATTTCATAATGAATTTCATAAAACTGGCAATACCCTACAATAACCACGTGCTAGCCTACAACTTTCCCAAGAAACGCATGCGCACTTTTCGCGCTCGCCACGTGCTTGGCAGATAGTGTCTGCAAAAAACAAACCCCACTCGACAAACCGGGAAAATGAACACAAAAACCAAAATATAATCATCTGTTTTTGAAAATAGAGAAAAGCTTTCGACCGACTCTCGCCCAAACACCCGCACACAAACTCTCGTGGAAACCTGCCGAAAGCAGCTCATTTTCCCCCCAAATTCAACTCCCACTTCCACCCGCTACTGGTCTTGCTTATCGCATTCGCACGTATCTGCACGTCATAGAGAAAAATTTTCCACAGTCGAGAAGGAAAATTTCACTTGCTAGCCGGAGATAAATTCAGTGATTCAGTGATTGTTAAGACTCCAAAGTGCACGGAAGCGTTTTGGGGAAAATTCCGTCGCGATTTTTCTCGTCCGTACTGACAGATGTTTTGGCACAGATAGATCTGTTAAAATTAAAATTTAAAAAAAAAATCTGAAGAATAATAAAAAAGATACGAAACTGAATCCGAGAGTTGTATGCAGTCGGATGGAAAATTTAATTGAGCATTTAATTGCCCGTTGATTGATGACCAAAGTCAAAGCGAAAAGCAATTTTGCTGCGTGGGGCGAGGGTTACTACGGCAAGTTACAACACTGCGTGTTGCCTCTATGAGTGCGTGTGTTTTTTGTTAAGTGTTCTTTTTTGTTGGTTCTGGGATTCTGGGGTGAATCTGTGTTTTGCTTTTGCAAAATTTATGTTCGCGGATGGATAAAGAGAGTTGGAATTGTTTCAAAGCGTAAAATGAATGATTTTACAATTTGCAATGGTGAATGAAGTCCTCGAATTAAATTCAAATTCTGATTTAATTTTTGAGTCGCAAGGTTTGTTGGCCTTGGCCAGTGGCAGCAATAATATTAATAATTTTTCTGGCAAAAAGAACCTGAGGCCTGACGTGAATAGCCATCATCAGCAGCGGGAACGCCACTTTTTAGATTCGGACGGTGAGGGCGATATTGACGACGACATCGAGGAGCGTAGTCCACATGAAAATTTGAGTTGGACATTTTTTGAAGAAGTCTCAACATTGGATAAGCATCTTCGGAGTGAGGTGAGTTCAACTGAATTTTTTCGTTCCACTTAACATTTTTGGTTTGAAGTACTTATGTATGATCTGACTATCTTCAAGATTTTCGTTATTGACTATGAAATTGATTGAACAAAATGTTTTAATATTTACTTGATAATAATATAATAAATTAACAAAAAAATATGTTCAAAGGAAAATTAAATATATCTACCATTAAGGCCACTTAAAAATAAAAGCAATTTGATTAGGCAGTATGTCTCGAATGAAGATAACCTCAGAGAACTTTCTTTGAATATTCAGAGGCAGGATTCCAAATAATTTACATCTTGTTCCATAGAAAGGCATATAAATTTCCCAGTAAGGCCTTTTCACTAATACTCTTGTAAGCCGTTTCTGGATTTTCTCAATTCTTAAAGAGTGAACTTCATACGAAGGGCTACAAGTAGTCTTAAAATACTCAAAAATAAATCTACTCGTACCAAACGTATTGAATAAATGAGCGTGTTCTTAGTGTTTAAGGTATTCGAAATGAATGAATTAGATCTCTATTATTCGATATCAATCAAATAAATAATAATTTAAGTTACTAGAACAGCCAGCTAATAAACAAAGCAAGTAAATTTAATGTTCAATTTCAACAAAATGAAAATAACAGACATTTCAAAGTTTGTGGATCACAGAACTTCTTTGAATTCCGCAAGATAAATCGCAACATAAAATTACGTTTAAAATAACCTGAATTACCTAAAAAATCTATATGTTTTTTTTAAATTCAGTTTTTGGCCTAAAACTACTCGATATCCCTTTTAAAGGTTCTTGTTGTAAGAAATTTATTGTTAATTTATTTGAGTTAATTGAGTTTAAATTAACTTGAAGAGAATAAGCACCTAGTGACTTATAACTCTCAACCATTCCTGTTTGTATGATACCAGAAATGGAGCGAACCTAAAATTTTTTGCCAATTCCGAATATATGTTTATAATCAGAAGCACTTTTTATGACAGGAGATACCCTTAGAGGATTTGCCAATTCCTCGTAAGAGCCAGGGAACTCCTGAAAAACATTTTGGCAGTGGCTAAGAATCGAACCCAAGACCTTCGCATGACATTCTAATGCACTATCAATTTAGCTTGGGGGTACTTTTATATAAGAAAAGTTAATTGATGAACGATTTCGAGAAAAAGGTAAACTTTGACAATTTTCAATATTATGGTGTAAGAATTTAAAAAAATAATATAAGGTTTATGCTAGAAGATCTACCAGCAACAAAGCCATGTTGACAGGGAGAAATTATACCTTTAAGAGTTAGAGTTAATCTTTCATAAATCTGTTTCACGTATATTTTTGGAATTGTAGTTAACTTTAAAATTCGGCGATAGTTAGAAACTTTATATCTACTTTCTGATTTACAAATTGGTGTAGTTATAGAAGGCTTCCATGTATTCAACAATACACCAATATCAAGAGAAAAAATACACATCTTATTTTAAACTAACGCTTATACTTTTGTACACTTCTGTAAAATATAATTGAAGTTTCACATCCATGTCTTGTCCAGTGTCAACCTAAATTTCAGATCAATTTCAAAATAGTTTTTTTCCTTCGATTCATATTTACAATCTATATTTCAATAGAAAATAAAATTCACGACTTTGTCGGACGAACTTGCTCTTGTCTAATAGACTAAGAGTTTCAAACACAGTTGTTCTTAAAGAAAACTGTTCATAAAATTCATTTTTGAAACTCTTTTAGCAGTAGGAAAATACTCGTACCATGTGATTTCTTAAGCCAACATGAATTGTAGCAGTTTAAAAATTAAACTTTTATATATGTATGTACAAAATTTTAAAAACATTAAAAAAAAATTTGGTTCACCAACTTAAAGTTATTACTGTACTAATAAAAATAAAGTTTCAACAAAAACTATTATCCCGTTTTTGAGATATCGTATTTAAAAAAAAAACTTGATAATATTTTTTTTTTAATTCAATAAACTATTGTTTTAAAGTTTTGAATTATAGATCATAAGAATTTATCGTGGGAAAAAAAATTTCATCAAAACTCTAGGCGCCGTTTGCGAAAAAAATACGTTTTAAAAAAGCATGAGGTTTTCGAAATATGTATTGAGTTCTGAAAAAAAAATGAATATCCAAAATTTTTTTTTTCAAAATTGGAATACACAATACATTTCAAATTTTTGGAGAGCTTTAGTATAAAAAAATTGTTAAGCCATTTTTGACAAAATCAAAAATAAACAAAATGGTTCCATTAATAACTATTTTTCGGTAAATTTTTTTTCAACCATAACCTAGCTTAACTAAATGAAATTTTTTGATTTTTTTCAAAAAATTCTGTCCAACAGATTTTGAAAAAAAATATTTATAAAATTTTGAAAATGATTCGTTCAGCAGGTATCGTCGTTATTTTTGGTCTTAAAAAAAAAAGACAAGAACGTGTGGGCGGCAAAAATTTCTGATGGTCACTATCGAATGATTTGAACTATCGATAGATAGTAACTAATTGATTTGAACTATTGAACGAATATATTAATTCATTCATTCGTTCAGTTCAAGTAGAATTTGTAACTAATAATACAAATGGGTCATAAAATGTAAAGAGGAAACATTGTCACTAACCCTACCTTTCTCATTTGTTCTAAAACATATTTTATTTGGTAATATAAAATCAACCTATTACTTTAGCTTCCATTTAATTGTCACCTCACCTAACAAATATCCGGATTTATCTACTCTTTTGTGCTGTAACCAAAATGTTTGTAAGAATCTATTAAGTGGGGCTGATCTTATACAATAAGATTGACTGGAGGCTATGATAGTTCTCCCCAAAATACTTTATACTCTATGCTCTATTGTAAACCATAAATTGCCAAATGACATCAATAAATGATGGCTACTATGTCAATGGATTAAAAAGCGCTAAAAATGCAAGAAAAAGAGATTTTATTTATTGCTCCGGAAAAGAGTAATTTTAGGGCTTTCGAGTGATATTTGGACCTAAAAACTCTCTGTACGCCATAACATAACGTCTTCTATTCGTTAAGTTATAAAATGTCAAATTCCATCAAAGGATGAGTACGATGTCGATTGATTAAGAAACGACCAAAAATGAATACTTTTTATTTTTGCTGTAAATATTATTATGGAAAAAAATTTAAACATGCACCGATATGTTGAAATAATAGGAACACAAAAGACGAAACAGAACCCAAAATTTTATCTCTCATAGCCAAACACTGAAATACAAAACCCAAACCTTAAAAATAAACTCTACCCTAAAGCCATAATAATCTCAAATATTACCGAGTCTCAATCAAATCTCACATATCACGATAAGAATATTATTCCAAAGGTAAACAAAACTTACTAAACATCAACCAGCGAAAATGAAATGAATGAAAATAGTAACTAAATCAGTAAAATCGTTTAGTTCTACTATCTATCGGTCAAAAAAAAATTAATTGAAAAAGTAGACTGAAATAGTTCAAAGTAACTATTGGGTGAAAAACTATTTGAACGAAAAAAGTCTTGTAATATCTTAGACTTTTTCGCAAACTTACCGCGTTATTTATTATTTATCCCGTGACCACGAAGAGTGTAATTTCTTCGAAACGTCGGGAAGAAGAAATAAATAAATATTTCTAATAAATAACGCGGTAAGATTCTGAAAAAGTCTAAAATATTCCTTGAGATAATTTAAATGATTTCTGATTTCTTTAGCAAACTTACCTAGTCATTATGCTTTCTCAATAATGACGCAGATATAAATATAAAGCCAACCAATTCAATTCAATTCAATTTTGTTTTATTGAACATACTATTTACAATTTGGCTTACAACTAATAACATACTACATATGCATGAAAATTTACATTTGTTGGCTCATAGGGGGCCTAACTATATACAGTGATTTAAGTTTAATTATTTTTATATAA
>OZ007556.1:40268427-40297077 GCA_963931855.1 Philhelius festivus | reverse complement strand
AATTTACAAACAAGAAAGTGTAACTCACCCTTGATTTATTTAAATGTACCAAATGATGACGCGGCTTTTCACTTGTGCTGAAGCTGATTTGCTGTTTAAACGGTTGACTCTTTTTTTTCAATTTTTGCTCTGGATCTTTTCCCTCTGGGAGTTTCTTTATAGTATCGTGTTCTGCTTTAGTTTTCTGGTTTTGCTGGTATGGGGTTTGAAAATCGAAATAAAACATTATGTAAAACATGAAATCGTGTACATTATCTACTTAAAGTTTTTATACAGTATATTAAAAACTGTTTCAACAAAGACTTTTACATTTTCTTACTTTTGTATTAAATCATATAGTAAGTTATAGTTAACACAAAAGTAAGAAAATCTAAAAGTAATTGTTGAAACTGTTTTTAATATTGTATTTATTATATTATTAGATTAAATACATACAAAACCCCTTATGAAGTAAGGAATTCTTATAAAACGTTGGGTAAAGAATGGAATAGTCTTTTATTCGTATTGAAAAATAAAATGTATGTAAACTGTAAGAGGGTAAGCTTTGGATTTTCATGCGAATGCTATTTTTATAAGAAAATTTAGAAGAAGTCTGTAGATTAGGTTATCTTCACAAAACATGTAATTTACTGGTAAGTGGCAGTTAATTGTTTAACTCATTATAATTACACATTTTTGCGCTGCATTTTCAAATAAAAATTGCAAATAAAATTTCGATGCCCATAAAATTTATTTTAATTTAATTAAATATATATTTGAATTAATAAATTTTGATTCTTAAAAACTTTAAAACTTATATGCAAAAATAGCATGTGAACATTTTAAAAAATTTGAGAAAATCACTTACATATTTCGAAAAATGTTTTAAAGTTCTTTCCAGTGCACATATATTTTATTTTTATATATATATATGGGCTTATCCCTGTAAATTTTAACTTTTGAGTTTGAAAAAAAAAAAACAAAAAAAAAATTAAGGCACGCATGTAAATTTGAGTTTTTCTTCAATTATAGACCACGAATAAATAAAAAACTTCAAAATAACTCCTATGTATTGCTTGTTGAAAATTATAAAATAATAAAGTATAGAAAAATGAATTTAAAATAATTAATTTTAAAAGACGATCTAATTGATTTGGTTTTTATTTTTTAATCTTCACAGCCTCTTTTTTTCAAACTTATTTGTTTAACACTTTTACCATTTTTTTTAGAGTTTCTAGAGCTTAAATTACGCTCATTGTAAAAGTATAATCAAAGAATGCTTTGGAGTGCTAGTAAAAAATGTGCCTTTTTTGAAACAGTTTTGTTAACTTCATAAAATTTGTACATGGAGACCATACAAAAATGCCCCATGATCAATGTTAAAAAAATAGACACGAAAATTTGTGACAATTAAAGATTTACGAAAAATCACGCATGGCAGTTTTTTTCTAAAATTTATATCATGTAGGATTATTTATAAGGAAGGCACGCACTCAAAATGATTTCAATTAATTTTGACCTTCATTTATCTGAAAAAAACAAAAATTGTACTAGGTAATCTTATGTTAAACATTATTTTTGCAATAATACAAAACGTTAATTATCCACGCACGCATCCAAAAGTCTCAATATTCGATGATTTTTTGATTTCAAACACTTTCGCACTATATCGATGGTTCATTTTATAAATTGAATAGTTAAAACTCAATGATATATGTATATAATATTATAAGTTCCAAAACCTGAATATTTAATAATAATGTCTATATATTTCGACGCATGGCAAAAGTTAAAATTTGCACGGATAAGCCCATATATATATGTATATTGCTTTTCTTTATTAAAAATAATTCAAAGTTTATTGCTCAAAACTGAATTTTTTAAATTCAATTGTTAATCAAATAATGATGTTTAACTTTTGTGGGTGTATTAAATTCCTAGCCATAAAGAACTACATCGCAGAGCCCAATATTCTTTTCTGTCAATCCTTGTCTCAAAACTACGGTTGATTTGCGACAGAATTAATTTAAATGCAATACATGTGTATGTTTCAAATCATATTTAAGAAACAATTTCTTAAAAAAAATATAAGCGTCTTACATGTATTTGTATTATTTTCTCTCTTTATAGTATTACTACTTTTTTAATTTTTTTTATTTGAGTTCTTCCAGCAGACGGCTTATCAAGCCATTGTTCGTAAATCTTTTTAACACAACTATTATACTTTTAAATGATTGAAAAAATAAAGAATTTATCTATCTATCTATCTATCTACATATATTTTCGGAAGGTGAGGAAACCAGAAGAGAATCGTAAGTTGAAACTTGAAACTGTCAACTTTGAGTCAAGAAAAACAAAATCACAAGTTGAGAATAAAAATCCTCAAGTTGCGGTCAACTTCTAATGAAGAAAATGGCCCTTAAGCTATTTCGCGGTTTTTTGTCGATCCTCAGTGCCATTCTAAAGGGCTACAGTTCTGTGTTATCGGCATCCATCTATCTCACTCCTTTGCTTTTTTATAGACAAAAACAATTTCGCGTTCAAAAGATTCGTTCAAAGATTCGTGTTCAAAAGACACAACTCTACACGCGGTAAAATATCTTAAGTCCACATAAGATTGTCTGTTCTGCTTAACTTTAATACCTAAAATAGACTTAAGATTATATTGGCTTAAGACTTTTCTATTATTGTGAAGTCTTAAAAGCAACTAAAGTCATCCTTAAGGCTAGCCGCGCACTATCAATTTTAAGTTGCGAAACTGGTTACTTATAGAAAACAGATGAACTGTTTGGTTGAATGTCCGTGCAGTTGCAGATAATAATATGTTCAATAAAATGGCGAACTCATTGTAGGCAATCGTTTAGTTTGTGTCGAAACACAAACATTTTAGTTGCCCGAACCAAGCAGTTTCGCAACTAAAAATTGCTAGTGCGTGGCTAACCTAAGTCAACATAAGATAAAATATTAAAAAAAAAAATTGCGAAAAAGTGAAAACGCAAATTAATCATCTTATGTGAACATAAAATGGTTTTTTTGATTCGAAACTGACATTTTTCTCTCCCTAAGTAGTCATAAGATATTTTACCGTTTGTAAACCTAAAAAAATACCCGTAATAATAAGGACATAAGATATTTTTAAACGTAGTTTGGTTCTGGATTTCCTTTTGTGCGAACGTTTTTCTTTTAGTGAATGAGTTGATAATTCAGTTCTTTTTTCATTCAGTTTTGTTTCATACGCGATTTAAAAATGATAACAAAATGATACACTATACACATACGTATACAACATGCCGAGACAACTACAGCCAAATGAATTTGCACCTTGCAACAACAAAATTGAATTTTTATGCTGTGAATTAGCAAATATATACTTCATGTCCATCTAAAATAATAGACTAAGATCCCACAGCAATTTTTGGGTGTGATTGATAACAACAAATAATTAGCAGAATTTTGTTGCAAGGTGCAAATTCATTTGGCTGTAGTCGTCTCGGCATGCAAATATAACATATATTATGTATGTGCATGTGCACAATTTTCAATTTCTCCTCGAAATCATTAAAGGCGCTTGAGTCCTTTAGGCTAGGCGCGCGTTTTTAATTTCACAACTGTTTGGTTGCCAAAATGTGACTAATGGGGCTATTTGGTTTAATTTTCCGCGCAGGTGCATATAGTTGAATCGGTCATTTCCAAAACCGCATAAGTCATTCAATTAGAATTTTTCAGGAATCAATAAAAACTGTTTCATGCACAAAAATTACCACTAAAATACTTAATTAAGCATACAAAAAAGTCGTTTAAAACTCATTTGTTTGTGCATGAAACAGTTTTTATTGATTCCTGAAAAATTCTAATTGAATGACTTATGAGGTTGTTGGAATGACCGATTCAATTATATGTATTTTAGGCAATCGTTTAGTTTGTGAATTCAATAATAATAAATAATTTCGTGGCCTTAAAACGAATATTTATAAAAAATATTTCTGAGGCAAGATTTCTGTCTTATTGCCATGGAATAGGTATTCAGTTTTTTTTTATGTCAATACATTATGAGAGAAACTTTGACCATAATTCACGTTTCCAGTTTTCGGCGATGCTAAAAATTCCGTGGAAAATTTTTTCCACGACAACCCCCAATGAATTATGAAAAAATTTTACTCAACAACGAAAAAAAGTTTTAGTTTGAAAATGTTTCAAGTAAACTGCAAAATTTTTTCTTTTACAAGTCACAACGCGCCTAAAATCAAAATGCATGCCGCATGGCGACTTGAGAAATCTTGCCTCAGAAATATTTTTAATAAATATTCGTTTTAAGGCCACGAAATTATGTATTATTATTGAATTCACTAATTGATTCAAATTTATAAACTAATTATTGATATATTTTATTTGATATGCTCACAAATCACAAAGTCCCTAAAATCAAAATGGATGCCGGCTCAAGAAATATGTATGAAAAAATTGTTTCACAAAAAGAAGAAAAAAACTTTCTTCAGTCTATTTTCTTACTTTTATGCATATTTTTTTTATAAAATATTGATAACAAACTACGTATAAGTATTACTTACCAATTATTTTGTCACTGCAGTAATTTTTTTAATGTTTTTTTAACGTTTTTTTAATGTTTTTATTAACAGGGAACGACCAACGAGAACGACCGCGCACGCACAAGAACAATTAACCAACTAACTTACTAAACTAATGACGCGACGGGGATATGATGAATGAGAATGACGATGGCGATGTGAAACATAATGCCAGGGCTGTTTTAGAGGCTTATGGTACAAAGTTTTAATCGATGCAAGAAAATTATTTTTACATGTAATTTGTAACAATATTTTGTTTGATAGAAAATTGTTACAGGTATTATTTCTGCGAAATAATTATACAAAAATGCAATAGATATTTTTTGTAAAAAATTGCAACCATTTTAAAGTTATATGTGAAAGAGGTTTCATTTTGAGTTCGATTTAAGACCAAACCGCACATTTTTTGTGTATTTAATATCCGTAGAAACACATTTGTCTCATGTGGTGTGCCGGCCGTATATAGTATATTTCCATGAAATATGAAGGGACAGACATACTTCACTCCACAACATGACACGTGAGATAAGTGTGGTTCTGACTTTTATTCATAGTTATTTTTTTTATTATCACGTTAATAAACTAAGAATTGAACTTGAAGCGTTTTTAAAAAAATAACTCGTATAGCTATAACTGGGTATTTTTAAAATTAGCTATATTATGTGTTCAATTTATGGCTAATGAAGCCACAGAGTCAATAAACATTTTATGAAATTTTGTCAACTGTGTAAAGTCTTTTAACTGCATACAAGTATCATGATTTTAAGAATAACTTTCGATTAGGCCAAACAAATTTACTTAATTTTGACATTCATGAATTTTGCTTGTGCAATGGGATTTGGTCCATGTTTGTTTAACACTTAACCCAGGGGCTTCACTGGCAATATTTGGGGCAATATTGCCCCACCATCGATCGATAGGCAATAATCCGCAGTTCCATTTCTGAGGCAATATATTTTTATGATTCACCTTTTCAGAATGGCTTCTCCGTGATTTTGGGTACCCTCTACGTTATTTTGAAACTAAATCTAAAAATAATGAGAAAAATTAAACATTTTTTGAGTTAAACTTGTAAATTATGAAATTTAAACAGAAATTGCCTGGCGACAAAATGCCTATCAAAGTTATAAATTCCCCATTGCTAGTGAAGTTGCTATTGTCCTTAATATTGCTATTGGAGCTAAAGCGTTAACTACAAAAAGGGCCCATGATTAAGTTGTAGATTGTAACAAACCAACTTTCAAGTCAAATTTAAAGGTATTTGAAGTGTCTTTATGCAAAAAATATATGAATCCCCTTAAATAAATATCGATATTATTTTCATATCCATCAGTGTCAATTAAACGCAAAACCTACATAACATCTCTGTATAAACGTTTTTGTATATTTGCACATTTCTGTTGGCGTCACTGATAATATAAACCAGGAACCTGGTATCTGTTACCAGTGCAAATGTTTTTTGTTCAGCGAGGGAAAGGGAAAAATACATAAAGAGGCTTACTTCTTTCTTCACTCGTTTAGTTTTCCTGGTAATATTAATCAGGGGAATGGTACTATGAACCAGGCTAAGTTATTTTAAGCGGGAGAATACAGAAAAACAGGGTTGTAAAATGCTGAGTGCAGAACAGTCTGCGTTTTATAAATATTAAACTAAATCAGACTTATATATTAGTTGTATTTTATTTTCCCCCAGATCTGATCCAGATTGGATCTTTATTCGAAATTACATGTATAACAAAAACAACACAAGGCCCAGTTTTGTGTGTATTTGTTGTTATACGTGTTATTTTGAAAACGAAATCCAATCCGGATCAGATCTGGGGGAAAATAAAACGCAGCTATTATATTAACCTTCCGATGGCAAGCGGGGTTACCGATCACCCTACTACTTGAGAAAAACCAGATAATATCTAACAGAAAATGATTGCCTCTTTCGCTCGTTTATTATGTCTTAGATTTTAAAAAATCTAAAAAAAAGACTTTTCTCAGTTTCCTATTAATGTAAACATTCGATCTCATAATAAAAAAGAATTATTTTTCAGTTTAAATATTGTTTTATCTAAAATAAAAAGTGGTGGGGTGATCAACAACCCCAGTGGCTTTTCAAGTAGGAAATAAGCCTTGCCTTCAGAAAGTTGAACTATAACAAATGAATCTTAAGTTTAGAAAAATACACGCGTCAACATTTAGAAATACGAGGCACATTACCATAGTGCATTATCTCTTGTTAATTGGCACTTTTGGCTTAATGGCATTATAACGGGTGATTTTTTTGAGGTTAGGATTTTCATGCATTAGTATTTGACAGATCACGCGGGATTTCAGACATGGTGTCAAAGAGAAAGATGCTCAGTATGCTTTGACATTTCATCATGAATAGACTTACAACTTAGACAACGTCGAATTTTCAGTGAATGGGCCCTATAAAAGTTGGCAGAAAATCCGCTTTTTTATCGACAAATTTTGTTCAGCGATGAGGCTCATTTCTGGTTGAATGGCTACGTAAATAAGCAAAATTGCCGCATTTGGAGTGAAGAGCAACCAGAAGCCGTTCAAGAACTGCCCATGCATCCCGAAAAATGCACTGTTTGGTGCGGTTTGTACGCTGGTGGAATCATTGGACCGTATTTTTTCAAAGATGCTGTTGGACGCAACGTTACGGTGAATGGCGATCGCTATCGTTCAATGCTAACAAACTTTTTGTTGCCAAAAATGGAAGAACTGAACTTGGTTGACATGTGGTTTCAACAAGATGGCGCTACATGCCACACAGCTCGCGATTCTATGGCCATTTTGAGGGAAAACTTCGGAGAACAATTCATCTCAAGGAATGGACCGGTAAGTTGGCCACCAAGATCATGCGATTTGACGCCTTTAGACTATTTTTTGTGGGGCTACGTCAAGTCTAAAGTCTACACAAATAAGCCAGCAACTATTCCAGCTTTGGAAGACAACATTTCCGAAGAAATTCGGGCTATTCCGGCCGAAATGCTCGAAAAAGTTACCCAAAATTGGACTTTCCGAATGGACCACCTAAGACGCAGCCGCGGTCAACATTTAAATGAAATTATCTTCAAAAAGTAAATGTCATGGACCAATCTAACGTTTCAAATAAAGAATCGATGAGATTTTGCAAATTTTATGCGTTTTTTTTTTAAAAAAAGTTCTCAAGCTCTTAAAAAATCACCCGTTAGCTGTTATCTTTATTAGTGAAGTTGCTTTATTCTCTAATATTGCTAATGAAGACACAGCGTAAACTACAAATATGTAAGTGTAAATGATTAAGTTGTAAATTGTAACACCAATTTTCAAGTCGAATTTAAAGGTTTGTGTAAAAATTATCAGAATCTACTTAAATATATATCTTATCCACCAGTGTCAATTAAACAAAATACCTACATAACATCTCTGTATAAACGTTTTTGTATATTTGCACATTTCTGTTGGCGTCACTGATAATATAAACCAGGAAACTGGTATCTGTTACCAGTGCAAATGTTTTTTGTTCAGCGAGGGAAAGGGAAAAATACATAAAGAGGCTTACTTCTTTCTTCCACTCGTTTAGTTTTCCTGGTAATATTAATCAGGGGAATGGTACTATGAACCAGGCTAAGTTATTTTAAGCGGGAGAATACAGAAAAACAGGGTTGTAAAATGCTGAGTGCAGAACAGTCTGCGTTTTATAAATATTAGATACACTAAATAAGACTTTTATAATTATTAAACTCTAAAAAATGTAACTTAATTTTAGAAAAATTAATTAAATTTAGAAATACGAGGTACATTATCAAAATGTATTATATCTTGTTAGTTGACACTTACGGCTTTATGTCATTATGGCTGTTATCTGTAATTAAGTATTTTTTTTTTTCATATGAATGAAACATAATAAATGAAAAATATTATTCTGTTTACTTA
This sequence comes from Philhelius festivus, assembly GCA_963931855.1. Classification (NCBI taxonomy): domain Eukaryota; kingdom Metazoa; phylum Arthropoda; class Insecta; order Diptera; family Syrphidae; genus Philhelius; species Philhelius festivus. The sequence goes on along the minus strand of OZ007556.1, from coordinate 40,288,594 downwards.
AGTGAATTTTCGGTATTTTCTTTGCACACTTAGTGAATATTTTAAAATTATTGTAAACAAAATTGGTTTAGATTTTCTTAAGTGCCACTTAAATGAAAAACTTAAATGATGAGTAAAAACACCGGTAGTACACTTAAGTGAAAAAATCATTTGTCCCTCATATACATTACTTAGAAAAATTGTGCAAGGACGGAACCATAATGTACTTATACAAAAATAATCTTTTTTTCTAACTTAAGTTAAATTTTATGACACACAATTTTAAACATATGAAACGTTCTCTAAATCAATTTTAGAATAGGCGACGAATCTAAATATTATGTATAAGACGAGAACCGACTTTTTGGTAGTTTTAAAGGATATAAACTATACTTTAATGTTAAAGAGCTCGTCTAACTTTAACACCAGCAACTAGCTAGTTTATCTTTTAAAAGTATACTTTATACGGATTGACAATGGTCATTTCATGACAAAGCAAATCGAAGTAGAATATTAACTGATGTTTTATTCAATTTTTTAAAAGATGTGCTTTGTAAATAGAAACAATCGTACAAAACCAGAAATCCTGACAAATGAAACAATTTCATGTTTACTGGTAAATGGAACCAGAAACACTGGTAAATACTACCAACAGCTTTGGTAAAGTAAACAAAAAATCTTCCGAATAATTTTTATCAGAAGTGTGATTATATTAACCATAGCTTCAGATTTCATTTTAGTGGTAAATATAATCAGGGTTCTGATACATACAACCAGGAGATTTTTTGTATTCATACAAATTTTATTTTAGATGTTTACCGTGACTTCTGGTTCTAGATATCAGAAATTTCTGATAAACTTTACCAGTAATGTTACACTTTTTTATCAGGATTCTGATAAAGACTACCAGGATACGGATTTGCTTTTTTATCAGAAATACCTGGTAACATTTATCAGTTTACCAGGATTCATTTAGCTCCTGGTTCCTGGTATGGGTTATCAGATTCAAGGTAAATCTACTTTAGCAAAAAAAACTAAAATTTTAGTGGGGATTTGGTAACTTTTACTAGGAAAATAATATTAATTAAAAAGTCCAATAATATTTGTAATACTTTCAAAAAAATTAAAAATACATCCTGTTACTGGTATCTGGAACCAGAAATCCTGACAAATGAAACAATTTCATGTTTACTGGTAAATGGAACCAGAAACACTGGTAAATACTACCAACAGTTTTGGTAAAGTAAACAAAAAATCTTCCGAATAATTTTTATCAGAAGTCCGATAATATTAACCATAGCTTCAGATTTCATTTTAGTGGTAAATATAACCAGGGTTCTGATACATGCAACCAGGAGGATTTTTTTTTAATTTATTGTTTTTTTTTTTATTATTTACCATGACTTCTGGTTCCAGGTACCAGGAAATTCTAATAAACCCTACCAGGAATATTACATATTTAATCAGGGTACTGATAAAATCTACCAGGATACAGATTTTTTGTTTTTTATCAAAAAATTCTGATAATAGTTACCAGTTTACCAGGATTCATTTATTTCCTGGTTCCTGGTATGGGTTATCAGATTCAAGGTAAATCTACTTTAGCAAAAAAAACTAAAATTTCAGTGGGGATTTGGTAACTTTTACTAGGAAAATAATATTAATTAAAAAGTCCAATAATATTTGTAATACTTTCAAATAAATTAAAAATACATCCTGTTACTGGTATCTGGAACCAGAAATCCTGACAAATGAAACAATTTCATGTTTACTGGTAAATAGGGTTCCCAACCGTACTATAATATATAGTATTTTACTATATTTTGGCTTTGAGTACTATATACTGTTGAAGAAATATATAGTACGCAAAAATACTATATTTTAACCCGCTGAAAAAAATATCATACACATCTGCCATTTTGATTGCACCTTAAGATTTCATTTCATCACTCAAGAATCTGAACACGTCTAAGTCTTGCTGTCAATGTCAAAGCTGACAGCCATGAGATATTTTACAGTTACAACTGATTTGTGTTCGTTTAATATTTGCTCTTTATTAATTTTTGGCTATTCAATCGGATTTGTATTCACAAAATTGTGTCTAAAGTATTAATTGTGTCTTTAAAGTGTTATTAATTGTTGTGCTAATGGAAAAAGAAAGTGACGACGAAAGTGGTCCAAGTACAAGTAGTACCATCGTGCCACAAACTCCCACTAAAAAGCGAAAATTTACAAAAAGACTGCAAAAATATAAAGTAGAATGGGAAAAGCAATATGTTTTTATTTCAAAAGATCCCCAAAATGAATTTAATGCAAAGTGCATACCATGCAACATAACAATTGCTATTGGAAAAAGTGGTATTGGCCAGGTGAGTTCCTTTATGTCGAGCTATGTTGTTCCATCCTTCATTGCCGTTTATTTTGAATCGATTTTATTGAATGAATTTTTTGAATGATTTGAATGAAAATATGTATGATTTGTGGTATTATATGAATGTTTAAAAATTGTTGCAGATTAAACAACAGAGCGAAACAAAGCAACATAAATTAAAAATTGAACTCAACAAGAAAAGTGCAACATTAGATCGCTTTTTTGGTTCATCAACCGCTTCTTCTGTTTCCCATGATACCTGTGATGATAAGATAACAGCAAGTGAACTTGCTCTAACTTACCATACTGTCAAGCACAACATTTCGTATAATAGCATGGATTGCACTGTGAAACTTAACAAGATTCTATATACTGATTCTAAAACTGCCTTAAATCAAAAATTAGGGCGAACGAAAATGGAAGCTTTAGTTGAAGAGGTATTAGGACCATACGCCCTTAAGTCTTTAATAAATGACTTAAACAACCCAGACTTATATTTTTGCTTGCAAACTGATGCAAGCAACAGAAAGAATATCAAGTTATTTCCGTTAGTTGTTCAATATTTTGATATTGAAAATGGTATCCAGAACAAAATGATAGATTTTTACGAAAACTGCGACGAATCAGCTAATGGGATGTTTGATGCCATTAACAATTCATTGTCCCAACACAATCTTTCCTTTGAAAGAGTTTCTGGTCTAAGCGCGGACAATACCAATGCAAACTTTGGCGTCCATCATTCCCTGTATAAAAAAATAGAACATCTAGTTCCTAATTTAGTGAAGGGTAATTGTCACGCACACATTGTTCACAACACAGTCAAATATGCAATGAACTTTTTACAAATTGATGTCGAAAATATAGTATTAAAAACCTACAGCCATTTTTCTTCGTCTGCAATTCGAAGAGAAGAATTGAAAAAGTTTGTTGAGGCTGTTGAAGGTGAATGGCATGAGCTAAAACGACATGTTGGCACAAGGTGGCTCTCATTGCTGCCTTGTGTGGACAATATAATCATGAATTGGAAGCCTTTGACTGATTAGGTGAAGAATGCCCTACCCATATCAAAAATGTTTTTTGTATGCATGAAACTGATGGGAACGTTAAAGTTCAAATCTTTTTAAACTTTGCTAGCCATTTCTTACATAGTTTTAATAAAGCTATAAAAAAACTTGAAGGTGACAACATCACGGTATTAGATTTATTTAACATTATGTCCACCTTAAAGATTGCAATTGAACAACGGAAGAAGGACTGTTTCTTTGGTTATGAAACCAAAAAAATGTTGCAATCTTTAGAAGCTAAATCTGCCGAAGAAAGTCATAAAATCAAGAAAAATTTTATTGTATTTTCTGATAAATGTTTGGAATACCTTAATAAATGGTTCAATTTTCAAGAGGACAATTGGTTATACAAAATTCAAAAATTTAATTTAAAACAAGAGCTTTCTTTTGATGATTTCGAGATGGCATTAGAAGTTCTCAACATACAAGGAAGAATGAAAATCCAGATGGACGAACTTTATTGCGAAATAACAATTCTCAATGAAATCTTTGCAAGAGTTAAGAATTCAAGGGAGTTTAACGACAAAACTACTGATCAAAAATGGCTTAATATCTTTCAAAATACCGAAAACGGTCTGCCAAATATTTTTAAGCTTATTTCATTCCTACTCTCCATTCCTGCCACTTCGGCGTTCACGGAGAGAATATTTTCAATCATGAACTCTAAATGGCGTGAAGAAAGAAACAGAGCGAATCTTTCTTTAATTAAAAATGAACTTTTGGTATCTATTAATTTAAAAATTGATTGTGATAAGGCTTATGAAACTTTCATTGTTAACAAAAAATTGTTAAATGATGCAAGAAGTGCAAAAAAATACAGATTTTATAAAAAATAATATATAACAAAAATATCTTTGGCTTTTTCTTACTCTTTTCATAAAGTACTATATTTTTTGGGATTGTACTATATTTTTTTAGAGCTTATTTGAAAAATACTATAATCATTTGGAAAAATGTTGGGAACCCTACTGGTAAATGGAACCAGAAACACTGGTAAATACTACCAACAGTTTTGGTAAAGTAAACAAAAAATCTTCCGAATAATTTTTATCAGAAGTCCGATAATATTAACCATAGCTTCAGATTTCATTTTAGTGGTAAATATAATCAGGGTTCTGATACATGCAACCAGGAGGATTTTTTTTTTAATTTATTGTTTTTTTTTTTATTATTTACCATGACTTCTGGTTCCAGGTACCAGGAAATTCTAATAAACCCTACCAGGAATATTACATATTTAATCAGGGTACTGATAAAATCTACCAGGATACACATTTTTTGTTTTTTATCAAAAAATTCTGATAATAGTTACCAGTTTACCAGGATTCATTTATTTCCTGGTTCCTGGTATGGGTTATCAGATTCAAGGTAAAATTGATCTTACCAGTAAATCCGATAACATACACCACGAATCTGATAGTCTTTACCAGGATTTCCCCTACCTTTTTTTCTACCAGGAAATCTGGTAGCAAAACTAACTTCCTGGTTCCTGGTAGGGGTTACCAAGATACAGATAAACACATTTTTACCACGAAATCCGATAACATACATCAGGAATCTGATAATATCTACCAGGATTTTCCCTACTTTTTTCTACCAGGAAACCTGGTAGCAAAACTAACTTCCTGGTTCCTGGTAGGGGTTACCAAGATACAGATAAACACACTTTTACCAGGAAATCCGATAACATAGACCAAGAATCTGATAACATTTACCACGATTTCTCCTGGTTGTATTATACAGAAAACCCGCACCAGGAAAATTTTTTGAGTGTAGTGAGGCACTATATGTGTCGATATTAATATGTCATCAGAGTATTACTTTTCTATATCTTGACTTGGAAAAATGCTTCGCCAAAAATAAAATCATGACAGATTCTCCCCTCCAAGGCAATAATAAATTTAAAATTATTAATTAAGAACAGATAAATTTATGTTCAAACAGAAACACAAAACCTCAGAAAAAAGTCTCGATTAGGTCTTTTAGATTAAGTTTCTTAGATTATTTTTTTCAAAAAATTATTTTTTTTTAAACTAAAACAACTCCTTTGGTAGATGAAGCTAAAACAGAGTACATTGTGATTTCTTAGGCAAATATGAATTTATTTATAAACAACAATTTTTAATTTAAAAATAGTTAAAACATAAAAAAAAAATTGCTTGCGCCAATTTGAAGTTTTAGTTATTGTCCAAATGATAATTAAAAATTAGTACCCCTTGGCATAATAGATAGCGCGTTAGACCGTCATGAAGAGGATCTTGGATTCAATTCTCAGTCGCTGCAAACATTTTTTTCAGGTGTTTGCTTCTTCTTGCGAGAAATTAAAAAATCTTACACGAGTATCGGCAGAACATTTTAGGTTCCCTCCATTCCTGCTAACATGCACTCAGGAATGGTTGTGAGTTATAGGTTTCTACGAGCAGTAATGGCCTCTTAATAATTTTTAATTAAACTTCAAAAAATTATTTGCAAAACATACACATATTTCCTAAGTTTTGATATGCAATGAATTTAAATCTCTTTTTTTTTTGGCTTACCTCCTGCCATGCCTCAAAAGATTTAAATTTTAAATCAACTATTTTTTTAAGAACTATCTATTTTTTATGAATTAATAAATTTTTCAAAATTTTGTATTGAATGAAGCGTAAGCAGAAAAAAAATATCAAAATTCTAGCGGACGTTTTCGAAAAAAAATACTATAATAAAAGTTATTTTTTGATAAAAGAACAATTTTTGTAGAAAGTATTACAAATCTATTAATTGTTAAGTTGCAAAAAATTGAGCATCGCCAATACTATTCAAACATCTTAGGAGTTTCATCAAAATAAAAAAATTAGTAAAATCAATTGTAGCATTTTTGAAAGAATTGAAAAAAATGTTTTTTTTTTTTATTCCGTTATGAAAAATTGGAACTAAGGAAAAAGTCATACAGTTTTTGAATATCCATTTTTTTATATTAAATTTTGAATATCAAAAATCAAACAATTTTAGAGAAACAAAAATAAATTTTCCTTAATTAAAAAAAAAAATACAATGCAAGACTGGATCGCACGTACTTTCGGTTGGAATTTAAGAATTTCATAGAAATTGAATCAGAAAATTAGAAGTTATGCAAACGAAATTTTAAAAAATCGTTAGTAGTATTTTATTTATAAATTGACTTTTTATAAACGAATTTTTGCTGAAATTTTCAACAAAAAAAAAACTTGGTATGCCAATATCAAGTATTTAAAAATATCGTTCACTCGTTTTTTAGATATTGAATTTTGTTTTTCAAACAAACAAAAATCGAAATCTTTTAAGCCCAAAGAATGGCGCAAAATTTTAAACAGCCTATTGGTAAGGTATTAGTATGATACTACTTAACAATTCGCTTACTTTAAAGTAGTTTACTAACTCATTCTTAATTTTAAACATTTTCAAAATAGTATCATACTAAAGCAATTTTCTTAATAAATTGTTTCTGAACACACCTAAAACAATGAAACATTTTAAAATCCGTTCAATTATTTAATCAGACTTTTTTTTTATAAAATTAAATCTTGTTGATACTCGTATCTACCTGGCCTAACAATAATAAGGTTGACCTTATTTTATCTTGCTCAAAAAATTCTTCAAAGTGTCTGATTCTCAGTCCCCTGATGTGTCCCCAGTGCGTTTTTGAAAAGAAAAATTATTACCGTTCTCTTATTTCAGGTCTCATACTTAGATGAATTGCACCAAAGCTACGGAAAATAACACATCTTTGCTACGAAATAGATAGATATTTTTTAGTAATTTATTTTATTACAAAAAAACTTAATTAAACTTTGTCCCCCGCTTTTTGTATCAGTCCCCCGGCATATTGAAACAGTCGAAAAAATCAATAACTAGGATATCGATCGAATTTCCAGCACTGGCAATTTGAAGTACCAAATCTCCTTACAATAAAATTGTGGTGCACATCGATTCTGTTTCTTATGTTAGTATTGTAAAAAAGACATTTGTGCAAGAAGTCGTGGATTGTCCCTTTAGATTATCAGTCCTCTGGTGAGGTTTTACAAAACCAATTTGTATGTAAGAAAGCATATTTGTTAGCAGTATAGTATAGGTTTAATAAAACTGTAATATTTTATATATATTTTTATTTTATAAAGTAAAACCTTAATACCTTTTTTGCGCAAAAACCATGAAAAACCTCAGTCCCCTGGCCTCAGTCCCCTGGTTAATAAGTGAGCAAATGATATTTAATTCAGAAACCTGAGAAATTTTTAGTTGTATTGAATTTCGAACTTCATTGCGAAATATTTTTAAAATTTTTAAAAAGAATATTATTTATTTTAAATTGATTCTTAGAAAAAAAAATTTAATCATAATATATTATATTCTCTTAATAAAATGCTAAATAATATTTATTTACCATGAATTTTTATGTTTATTAAGAATAATTAAATTTAATTTCTATATTTCAATGTGTACCCAAGAGAAAATATGAAAACAAAAAATAAAGATTTATTCAGTTCCTTTGAAAAAAAACACAGTACCCTGAACATCCTTTTTCAAAAAATGTCCTTAAAATCGTCATTTTTTATTTTTTAACTGGCCGCTTTCAACAACGCAAAGGGACGTTCTAATGATCATCTAGAACAACTCTTACGACTTTTGGAATCCAAAAATGTCGTGCCGAAATTTGTAACATTTTATTCCATTGTTTGTAGAATCACCCAAATAGCACGATACTAAAAAATAAAATAGTTATTCGATGATTTAAACTTAAATAAAAGGGTAGAGAAAGTATGATGTTATATTCGATTGAAATTTGCAAAATGGTTTTTTTAAAATAGTTTCGTGTACTAAAACGGGTTTAACATCGTACTAATTCAACTAAAATTTTGCGCCAAAATTCAAAAGATATTTTGTTGATGAGAAAGTTAAAAATAAAAAAAAAAATTTCGACCAAAACGTAGACCATGTTTAAAATAGTACCGACACATAATTTTTTCTTTATCAATATCGTTAGACCCGTTTTTGCTACACATACATATATATAAGATTTTTGATAACAACTCAATTTAAAATTTGTCCTCTAGGGAATCACCGAAAACCCTTAAATACCAAGTTTGGAGAAAACCGTTTCAGAAATTTTGTCTTTACCTTTAAATAATTTTTAATTCAACACAGATAAAATTATAGTTTCATTACGATTAGAGTATGTTAAAAGGCTTTTAGAGTTTTTACAGTTGGCTCATGTACACATTATTCATTAACAAGAAAACGCTTTCTGATGTGGGAGTATCAAAATCTGAAAAACACAAGCTGAACTTGACCATTTGTAAAAGTTTTGCAAAACGAATGCTTTTTTATGAGAAATACGTGCAAAATTCTACGCTCTGTCTTCTGGTTGTCTGTCCATTTCCTAATATTATCTAAACTTAAGGATTTTAAGAAAACAAACTCATCAAACAATTAATAGTCATTAATCTTTTGTTTCTTCAATTTCGTTCTCAAAATCTAAACATGCTTCTATATATTCTATATTTTTGTGACCTATCTGCTAATGGGTCAGTATTCCATTAAGCATGCGATATGGCCAGGAAGGTAGCTACATTATTAAGAATTTATCAAACTAAAGATTTCAAGTTCCTTAAAAGATACATCCCACCATAGCTGGGCACCGTTAATCAAAAAGTTAACTTCGTTAATCGTTAATCCGTTACTAAAAAAGTTAGCTTCGTTAAACGTTAAAGCGTTAAATTTCGGAAGAATTAACGCAAGTTAACGTTAATCGTTAATCCGTTAACATATGATAAAAATTGCATTTTTTTTATTTTTTTACTCTGTCGTCCACTAGGCGATCAACGCACAAATTTCGAATTCAACGCATACAACTCTAATATACGGTGCCTTCAATTATGTTCAACCAACGGGTTGGATCTAGTTGTTGGCCGTTGCTCAACGAATTGCGCAACAAGTGTACGGGTAGTGTACGAGCTCGTGTTGCTCCTTGAAAATGTTCGATCAACACGTTGAGCAACATTTTCAAGATAATGTGTTGCACATTATTTGTTCAACGCGTTGATCAATTTTTTAATTTTCCTTGGGATTTCTTGACGTAATATTGTATATATATATGGGACATTAAGAGCCCCTCTTATAAAAATCGAGATACAAGGGAATTGGCTTGGTCTCAAATTTCCTCGAATATGCAATTGCCTAATGTACCGAACTTAAGTCAAAATTATTTCAGGTTTGACGTTTGAGTTTTTTGTTAATCGTGGTGCGTTCAACGCGTTACCCAACGAGTGATCCTTGGTTAAGTGTACGAAGGTATCAACTCGTTCATCAACTGATTGAGCAACAATATCGAAAACGAAGTTGATCAACTCGAAAAAAAAATTTTTCTGTCAAAATCGAACAAGTTTATCAACCAGTGTACGAGGTTATTCAACATTCGAGTAAGTTGGTCAACTAGGTGTACGCAGCTATTCAACACTGGAATAAGTTTTGAGAGTTGATCAACTAGGTGTGCGGGGTTAATCAACATATGGGAAAGTTGGTCAATTATGTGTACGGGGTTCCAAACGCATTTTGTTCAACTTTAGTTGCTCAACGTGAATTACGTAAGTTGCTGCACTAGTGTAAGAGGCTGTAAATTCGTTTATCCAACGAAAGAGTTGAATAAAAAGTTGAACGAAGTTGGTTGAACTTATCGCGCACATAGTGGACGACCGGCATAATGAAATGATCAAACGAAACGAATCTCTTCGCAGTTTTCTCAGTCGCACGCGCCGTCAAAATATAATACGTACCTATAACTGTTTTTGTTTCACCCGCGGCGCACTTGTCTCATACTTATCTGAACCTGTTTTTCGCGCCGCGCGGTAAATAGTAGGCATTGGATTAACGATTAACGGACTTAACGTGGATTAACGGATTTAACGTGTCCGTTAACATTTTTAAAAGTTAACTTAAAAGTTAATCCGTTAATCAAAATTTTAACTTCGTTAATTAACGATTAACGGATTAACGAGTTAATGCCCAGCTATGCATCCCACTTACTTAAATATTCGTAGCAAGTAAATTTGAAAAACATTCTCTTCGAATTTCTTTTGGTCCTTAAATAAATACTCGTATTATTTCAACTTCAGTCAACATTTTTCTTACTATCAGAGGCATACATTTTTTCGCCACATATTTCTTTAGATTTTTCAAAACCCAACACGTAAGTAGCGCAATAAACTTCAATTAGAACGTTGCCAGGAAATTTTTCAAGATTATTAAAGTTGCATATCGTTTTTTTAGCACATATTACCATGAACTATTATTTTTTGGAAAAATAATCCAATGTTTCTTTTTTCATTTTCGAAATTATATCGATCGATTCTCCTGGAAGGTCCTTAATCTCTAAATTTTTTAAAACAATACTTTGTTGACATGTAAGATAAAGCACCAAAAGTGGGCACAATTGTACAACCCAGTTTAGGAGAGGGTCGAGAGAGCGCCTAAAAAGATTAAGGTATTTATCAAAGCATCTGGAAGCTGAGATGAGATGTTATAACCTACTCACTAGTTTAATATATTATTTATAATAGCCAATAAAAACAGAACCTTTCGAGAAAGTTAACTACCTTATTACAAACTTTAAGACGACAAACTTTATAACATTATATATTTTTAAAAGGGCAATGTTTGGCAGGCTTAAATGATTTTATCTTGTTAAGGAAGGAAGGAAAATGCACATTCAACTACTGGCATAAGTTTTTCAAAAAAAAAGTTTGAAAATCCAAAAATGTTGTTTCTTATATCTGCCAGAACTTAAATGAATATTGTTGGTCCTTCCAATTACACAAACATGAACAAAAAATTAATTGCAATTTGCAATGTGGTTAGAACTTGAATAAAATTTTAGACTTAATTAAAAAAAATAAAACAGTTTTCATCATTATTCTTGAATTTCTTCGTAAATCATAACCGCATTGTTTTTGTTTGTTACAGCAGGAATTTTTAATGAGAGGGTTGAGAAAAATCACAACGTTGTGATGAACAAAAGTTAATGGTCTCTTCTAAACATTTAGTTAACATTATTTTACACTAAAAATAATTTAAAAATAACACAGCCACCTGCAAAAAATTGTACTTTGTGCAAGGCCCTCAAACCACAATCAGTTTTTATTGTGTTGTTCAAAGCTTAAGGCCCTACGAGTACAGCTAGTTCAACTCATAGAAAAATTCCCTTGGGTATTTTATGTCAACTTGCGCCGATATATTCTATTGAAAAATAACAATGTTCGTAGGCCTAACTCACTGCTCTAAACTTTCTCATTTCAAAAGCCAATAGCTCAGATATTTATATAAAGTGTGGGATTTCGATTTCAATTTTGGCAACAAAACCATTCCAGCATTTTTGAAAGAAACAAAAAAAAAAAACAAAGGACAGGAAAAGTTTTTCCAACTCTCACAACTTTTTTTTTATGGTGTTGGGATAATTGCGGTTGAGTTTTGTATTCGAACAAATTCAAAATAAATGTTTTCTATTTTCCGCTTGTGTATGTGTGGCGTTAGGCATAACCACAAAATGACAGTACACTATTTAGAAACATGTTTTCCAAAAGACAAACAGTGCTGTGGAAAAAAGAACTTTTTTTTTCAAACTTTAACCGTCTTAGAAAATAATTTTAATATTATTGATATATTTTTTTTATAATTTTCACGCACTAAAGGGATTATGACTACCCTTAAAATGTCTGAGTACAGTGCGAGCGATTTAGGAAAGTAGGAGAGTATTTAAAAGGAGATACCAATGCACATTGGTTTTGAATGTCTGAATATTATAATTTAAAGAAAACATAAGGTGCGTTTTATTATTCACAAATCTATCTGGATCTGAATCCGGATCTGGATTAAGTTTTAACATGTATTACAAAAACAATTTGAGATCCTGTTTTCTATGGGGATCTATTTCAAAGATCCAAAAATTAGTTATTACACTGGCGAGTAGATGGCTTTTTATGGTAAGGTAGTGTAAGCTATAGTGTAAAGAAAAAAGACAAGACAAAATTTAAAATTTCCAAACCCAAGGATAAAAAGAGACGGGCTTATAACACTGCTGTCAGTAAGATCCGTATCGTTTTATTTTCAAGGGATGATCCAGATCCGGATCCAGATAGATTTGTGGATAATAAAACGCACCTATAGAGTCGGATACTCAGAAGATTCATGAATGTTTAGGGTGTTGAAAAAGAAAACAAAATGGTGAAATGTTTTAGTACCACTTGGCATAGTGCTTCGTGCCTTGGAATTTCTTGCAGAAGGTCTTGAGTTCGATTCTCAGTAACTGCAAAAATATTTTTCAGGGGTGTACCACCTGTTGCGAGGAAGTGACAGATCTTCCAAGAGTATTTCTTGTCATAAAAAGTGTTCCTCATTTTAGCCGTTCGGACTCAGCAGAAAAATTCTGAGCATCTTAAACATAAAAGCAAGTTCAGACGATTCGGTCGACAATTTTATAAATTTTAAAAGGTCTTTATAAACTCTAAATTTGTCTGTAAAAATTAGTATTGAAGTATCTTAAAACTCTATTGTGCAAGACTATCCATTGCCATGAAAAAGTGCTTCTCATCTTAGCACTTAAATTTAATATTTTTTTTCTGCACAGCATTATGGATTCTCTAAGAAAAAAGATTTGAAAAACTAAACAAAATCCTTTTGCCATTTGCCATTTGGCTTATGATATTTTTAAAGGCAGTTATTCAATGTTGGTATCATTCTAAGCTTTGTTGGCAGCTGCTTTGAAATTTATGACAAAACTTTTATACATTGTTTTCTAATACATACTCAAAAAGGAAAGAGACGTTTTTAATTAAATAAGACATTTGCGAAAAATTAAAATAAACAATTGGTTATTATTAATTTGTAAGAATCTTTAGAAAACTATACATTTACATTTTAAGATGGTTTTGCCTTAATTAAAAAAATGCGCGACTGGATCGCGAGAACTTGCCCTTATGTACAATACTAAAAATTTTAAAAATTAAAGTTATTAGAGAAGTTTTAGAGTTTTTGTTCATAAGAATAAAATTCATTTTTTAAACTCTTTCAGCAGTGAGAGATAAAAACAGAGTGCCATATAATTTCTTAAGCAAATATGAATTTATGCTAGAACAAAAATTATAAGGCGCTGTAGCGGTTTCTTAAAAAATAAGCTATTATATACAAAATTCTTAAAACATTTTTAAGAAAAAATTTAGCTACGCAAGATTAAATTTTTTATTTTTGTACGATACAAAATTAAATTAAAAAAAAATATTAACAAGTATTTGAGCTATCGAATTTTGAAGAAAAATTATTTTGTTTTTCAAAAAGTATTTTTTTTCAGCTATGAAATAATATGTTTTTCAAACTTTTTAGTAGCTTCTCTATAAGCTTCAAAATTCGAAACAATGGTTCCATGGTAGGTACAGTCAGTTATATTTTAATTTATTTTTTTGTATTGATTTATAGATCGTTAAAATTAATCGAAAGAAAACAAATTGCATCAATATCAAAGAAAAATATAATTTTCGAAAACCATTTTTTTTAACATTTGCATTGTGGGTGGACAATATAATAACATAAAATTATTTTGCTAGACTGTATTTTAAAACTTTTAATGTCGAGTTTTAAGAAAATCGAACATGTGGGTTTCAAAGTATTCAGTTTTGAAAAAAAATTGAAAAATTAAAAAAAAAAAATTGTGTTAGAAAATTTGAGTATACAATCCTATCCAAACTTTTGGTAGCTTTAGCATAAGAAAAATCAAAAACAAAAAAAAAATGGTTGGGGTACCCTTAATAAACATTTTACTGATTTTTTTTCAAGTATTAACTAGCTTTAACTTATTGGAGTTTTTTTGATTTTTTTTAAATACCTACATATGGGAAATGGATTTTGGGAAAAACATATTTTATATAATTTCGAAAAAAATTAGGTACCGTTATTTTTGGACTTACAAAAAAGTTTAAAGAATATCAGCTGAGACGTTTAGTCTGTAGTCGAACAATGCAGACAGAATTGTGAGATCCAATTTTTTTCTTCTTCACTATCATCGTAGTGTTAAGTCTGATCAAAATCTCGAGTCCAATAAATTCTTTTTTTTTACGAATCCATAACTTGCCAGTACCTTTATATTGCAAGTAAAAAGGAATTTAAGATTTTACATCTGCGTTTCTTACAACAGTTGACAATGAGAGTTGTTCTAAGAATCAATAATGTAGCAATATTTTGTAATCTTTATAGCTATTTGAAAGTTTTAAAGCTTGCTTTTTTATTTGACTTCCTAGAAAACCCTTGAAAGTGCTGAGACAGAGTTAAATTTGGGGTGTTAGGAAATCTTAACAAACAAAAATTTTATAAAAGATATGAAAGAAAATTAGTTCATAAGTTCAATTTTGTATGCCAAGGTTAGAGTTACCTAGAAACGCTATTTGAAATGCCTGTATATAAAAACCAAGAATGCCCAGACATTACTTACGTTTATTGGCTGTGTAATAAATATGCAACAAGTATGCCGTACAACCATATCATGAACTTTATCCAAACCTACAACTTTCTAGTGAAGGAGTATTTGAAAATACGTATTGCAAACTAAAAAAAAACGGGATAAGTATAAAATACAAAATCTTATGCGGAATACTGGAATACGGGGATACTGGAAACTGGAATTGATTCATCAATCAGCATCAGACGTTTGACTTTTCCATTCAATAGTTTCAGACCTAAAACTTCGAGTGTAATGCATGAGTAAAATTTTTACCCAAACTACCATAGTACCTACACTTGTTCAAGAATTGTATCTCGATAATTTAGAAAAGAGCCTTGAGCTTTCTAACTGGAGAGAAGCTTGGATGACAAGGAGTTTATTTGTAGAATTTTCAATTTATAACAGTTGGGATGGGATCAAAAATTTTCACAATCTACGTACATTGGCTGTGAGAATCCAAGGAAAAGAAGACAGTAATCATTTCAACACAAATTCAGGGCCAATATTTGGGCAGGTGCAATTCGAAATAATTTAATTTTAGAAACTGTTAAACACGAAATTTTATGAACTGTTTTTTTTCACACAGATTTAAAAAAAAATCACAAAATTTCATTAAGTTAAAGCTAGGTAATGCTTTTTTTTGATTTTCTTAACCTCGGTGTAACCGATTCTGATAATGTTTTTCCGCTAAGGCACCCCAAAAGTTTGTATATTATTGTATATTCAAATTTTTTTTTTCAAAACTCAATATTTCGAAATTCACAAGCTCGATGTTCTTAAGTTAAAGTTTTCTAATGCAAAATGGTAAAAAACAATGGTACGGAATTGATATTTTTCTCAAAACGGCACCTAGAAACAAAAAATATTTTGAAATTAAGATAATACTCACTGCACCTAACAGATTAATTTTTTTTATAGAAAAGCTTCTAAAAAGTATGAAAAACATTGGAGATTCTAGTACTCTTTTAGATGTATTTTTTGTAAATGACTTTACCAACGTTCTTTTTTATGGCCAGTTGTCAGCCCCTACTTTTTCAAAGCATAATCTAATATATTTAATTTTTGATATTTCGGTTTTCTGTCCTGACTTAACTTATGAATACAGGGATTTTTTGAGCATTGATTATAATCTTTTAGAAATGGATGCTCGAAGTATTGAGTGGGGTCGTGTACTTTATATGGCGTCTATTTATGATCAAGTTGAGTTTCTCAATCATAATATCTGTGTTCTTTTTGAAAGACATGTGACATTAAAAGTTAGACGTGTTAGGCATGGACAATGTCCTTGGCTCACTGTTGAAATTCGGCAAATTACTGAAAGCGAAACCGAGCATTTGATGGGTTCATTGGTCAAGTTTTTAAAACCTTTCGATTTGGGCATAAGACAAAAACTTGCCAAGTAAGCCCATCAAAATTTTAGTCAGTAATCATGAAATAATAAAATTTCTCTATTACATTGTAGCTGCTTCAATATTATTCTACTTTAAATATTCGGTATTAAGCCTTCATGAAGTACTCGTAAGAACTTGACGTACTTCCTATTTCTTTTGGTATATTTTCGGTATTATTGGTTGTTTTGATTTGCGCTTCAATTGTTTCTTCTTGTCCTGGCAAGATAGCTAACACTAACATACCTACCTTAATAATAAATACTAGTACCTACATCCGCTCAAAGTCATAAAAAAGCAATAATTGTTGCGATGATGTTTTTGTTGCAGTTTTAACTCCTTTTTTTAAATGAAGGTAGCCTACCAATTAATAGCCTAATTAGTGGTTTGACTATAGTTCACTTCACAGTTAAGAGTTTTTCTTTATGTAAACTCATCCACCCTTATTTATTAATTTTCACTAATACTGAGTTCAACCTCGGAAAAGTTAAACCGAGCCGAAGCACTTACTTCGGGCTTACGCCACGTCAAGCAAATCCTTATTTAAAATTATTTTCTTAGTCGTTTTAGTTACGCCTTCCTTATGTCAAATATACTGGGAAAAAAGTGACAAATCTAAAACTCTGGTCATTATACACTTGAATCAAACCCCAGCTGATTTCCATTATTATTCATTATTGCATTGTATGCATATTGGAAATTGGATACATTTAAAATTGGATTATATAAAGTTCAAATCCAATAAGTGAATGTACCAACCAAACCACATTGCGTTCCCAATACCGTACAACTGTTAGAGCGTTTGGAAAATATACATAATTTATTTTGCAAAATATCTATACTTTTTGTCTTAGTAAGAAACGAAAAAAAATTGCTTACACTCCTTTTTGTAAATTTCACAAGATGTCATCTCAAAATGACATTTAGATACTAAAACGGCCTTAAACCTCCTATGAACCACCAGTCTTAGCTTATTCCACCGCTATTCCTCGTGCATTTTCATTATAAATAAGGTTTTCAGAATTAGAGCCGTTGTAAAGTCGAAGTAACTTTACTCCGTCGCTAAAACGAGTTAGTAAATAAGGCTGATAATGTTTAAAGGTATGTAAATGTTTTCTTTTTTCATTCATGTTAACATATGAATGAATGAATTGTATTGGGGGTTATTGCACTGCGACCTGTAGATCTATTGTGCCCCCTCTTATAAAAATGATGAGCTGGCTCATCCTACAGTTCCTCCTCCAAACCTATTGCTTTTAAGAATTTTAGTATTTGGAGCACTTTGAGAGAGGATAGGTTGCTCTCTTCCACCTGGTACTGTCCCAGATGTGTTTTCCTCTGGTGCATGATTGGATAACACTTTCCCAGTATGTGTTCCGGCGTTTCCTCATGCATGTTGCAGAATCTGCAAGTGGCACTGCTTACCACACCCAGTAGGTTAAGGTGTCTTCTAAGTTTGCAGTGTCCTGTTAGAATACATGTTATTACTCTTAGGTTATTCCTACTAAGGTTGATACAGTTTTCGAAGCGTTGCCGGTTATAGTTGCCCAGTATCAGTTTCGCCTGTCTCAGCCTAGGGAGTTCATTCCAGTTTTTAGATCTGTTTGCCTCCTCTTCTTCTTTAATTTTGGTCTTGATGACATTTTCACCTATTCCGCAATAGGGTTCAGGCCCTGTTAGGGGGGTTGAAGCGCCTATTTTTGCTAGGGAATCTGCCTTTTCGTTTCCAAGAACACCAACATGCCCAGGTACCCAGTAGAGTGTGACTCTGTTCTGTTTACCTAGTTCATTTAGTCTGCTTATGCACTCCCACACTAGCTTAGAGCTGATGGTGTATGAGTTTAGCGCCTTGAGTGCTGCTTGACTATCTGACATAATGGCAATGTTCTTGTTACGATAATTCCTTTCGAGATTGCGATCCACGCATTTCCCTATGGCGTTTACCTCCGCTTGGAAGATGCTGGTGGACTGCCCCATCGGTATAGAAAGTTTGGTTTTTGGCCCAAAGATTCCTGCACCAGTCCCTTCGCTTGTTCTCGATCCATCAGTGTACTACTTGATGGTATTTGTTTCGAGTGTGTAGTTTGTATCCTCTCCTACCCAGTCTTTCTTGTTACTGAACTGTGTAAGAAAGTTTTTCTCGAAATTATGTTTTTTGATCATTCCATCTCTTGGGATGTCAATAAGGTTTGTTATTGTGGACCTGTCAATTAGGTCCCTTTCTCTGAGACCAATAATTTTGCCGGTCCCAGTTCCTTCCTTTGAGAACCTGATGATACCTCCCACTCCAGCACTTCTAATAACCTCGTGTAGAGGGGATAAATGGAGGATAACCTCCATAGCTGCGGTAGGGCAGGTTCTCATTGCTCCCGTAATACAGATACATGCGAGCCTTTGGACTTTTTCTAGGGTTTTCCTAGTTGTTGTTAATTCGGTTTTCTTGTGCCATGCAACCGCACCATAGGTAATGAATGTTAACATAACATACAGTACCAAATCGAGCACTCTAGTTCTAAGAAAAGTCACGAATTTTCAAGATGCATGTATAGTTTCAAAATGACAATAAAAAGACAACTCGAATGAAAAATCCTAGATTTTCTATTTTTCGCTTTGAATGTACATTATGTTAAAATAATATGTTTCTACTGTAGCGTTCACACTTTAGTATATATAATTTTATCACGTACTTTTTAAAAATTTTCATCCGATGATATTGGTTTAACAGAATAATTTCTATTGTGTATTTGTTTGCGGAAGCTAATTAAATATTCTACACATTAAACTATACCGCTCTACCAAATTTCATCATTCTACAGCAATCGGAAGTGCTCCATAAAAATTAAACATTTTCTCAGAAAGTGGGCGGATACCACGCCTCCTGAATTGAAAACCTCAATTTTTATTTTTGTTCTTTCATATGCAACCCTTCCGTTTTACCAAATTTTTGTTTTTGGTCCCTTATATGCAATTTGAGCCCTACAGTTCTACCAATTTTATTGTTCTACTGCAATGGGAAGTGTGCCATATAACTTACATCAGTTCTGAGAAAGTGGGCTGATACCACGCCCCCTGAATGGAAAACCTGAAATTTTTTTCCTCTGCTTGCATGACAAGACCTACCGTTGTGTAAAATTACAAGATTCTACGATGTCGGGAAGTGCTCCATAATTTTGATGATCTGTCAGTCAGTCAGGCACACTCTTAGCATGCGTTCGAGAGAAAAGTCTTAAGTATAATTATTGGCCCCATATGTGAGGAAGGACGATTCCGGAGACGGTACAATCATGAACTGTACGCAATCTACCTAGAAGCAGATATCGTGACAAAAATTAAGCTCGGTAGACTCCGGTGGGCAGGGCACCTAGCTCGCATGAGCGAAGAGGAACCTGCTCGGAAAGTTCTTTGTGGTACATTCTATGGTAGACGACAGCGTGGTAGACCATGCTTGCGCTGGAGAGATGGCGTAGACCAGGATACCCGAAGCCTTGGGGTGCGCAACTGGATGGCAGCGGCTTTTTAAAATGAGAAAAACATTGAATTTCAAAGCTTAAAATATATATATATTTTTAATTGAAGGCCCTCTTGCAGAATAGGACCATCGTCACATTATTGCTTCACCAAAACATAGTCTTAATGGGCAGAATTGGCTGCAATTTAAGTAAACATTTTTTTATTTGATACCATCTTTATTAACAATCTGTCAATTTGAGCTCTAAAAAACCTTAATTTAAACAATTATTTTTTTTAAATAAGAGTTTCAGCCTAAAACAGAAAAATATAGGACTCTTAATCAATATTCTAATTGCCATTATGTATGTACATATATCCACCAATTTGTGTATGTCCATGAATTGTCCTACTTTGCCCT